>MKEJ01106606.1:0-10643 GCA_001753735.1 Embelia ribes
CGATCCCGGCCCAAACCTGACGGGTAGGTCCGAGGTCCGGAACCACAGCCTACAGAAAATTTACAAATATATAAGAAAAAAAGCCCAATCTAAACCCAAACTCGGACCCAAAGACCCGGTAGCTATGCTCCGGGTAGGATATGAGTATAGGCTATAAGTCCAGATCCGATCCGAAGACTAACATGGACCCGAGAGACCCTAGCCGGATCCGAAAAAATGGGCCGGGCTGAGTGAATTTGGCAGCCCTATTCCAATGCATGTTTCAACCGTTGCATCTCTTTTTAAATTAGATCCGGAGGGGTGGGACTTCCAGCCGTTGAATATAATTTAAAACGGATCTTACTTTTGAAACATTTATTGGAGTGGCATCGTGACTACTCTAATCCAGTTTAATTTCATGCCATACTGTCCGGACCATTTCAGATGGAATATTGACGGGATCCCTAACCCACCATCCACCGGTTGTCATGGATAATAGCAGAGTCACAACCAGATTTTACCCCAAGGCTGATACTTCTTTCAGAGAGAAGAAAGAAACAATAATAACAATTACCAGTCATACTTTTAAGTGTGAAATCTTAACGTAATCAGGTTGCCTACACCTTAAAACATAAAAGGGAGAATCATTCACAAAAAATTCACGGTAAGGTTTGGATGATGACAATGGTGATTCATCACAACAAATTCTTATATCAAGTTTCTGAGCAGTCTAGATAACAAATAGACCTAATGGCCTTAATACCAAACATTTCCTAAGTTGCAGTTGGATGCTGAACTAGAGAACAAGCACTTGACTGAAACAAAGCAAGCGTACAAGACTGATCGGGTAAATGTGTAAATCGATTTCCATCATACCCTCTCTAACTCAGTATTGTGTTTCTCTAATTGATCCTTCAACTCCTTTCTCCACCCTTGGATCAACCTCTCTTGCTTTTGAATGAGTTCAGATTTGGCCTTCAGCTCTTCTTCCATCGCAGCAATTTCCTGTTAAAATATGAAAGCTTGTTACACAGACCACTGCTACAAACAATAGCTACTGGATAGGAATACACACACACACACACACACATACATATATACAGAGAGAGGGAGAGGACAATGTTGACATACGTTACCTTCCGAAGGATATCTGCTTTTGTCGGGCGATCTTCACGTTGCAAGCTGAGGAAATAGAGTTGGAGTTTTTTCGCAGCTTCCATGAAATCCCTAGCATGCCTCTCGACATCAACTGAAAAAATTTATCGAAAAACAGAACAGAAACAAAACTTCAGTAACAGGTACCAAAGCTTTGGAGAAGTTGCGTTCTTTTCTTTCATTTTGGCACCAAGTTGATGTACAGCTAGGAGTTAGGTATTTAGCAAAAACAGAACTACACTCAGAACCGGCTAGGACGTGTCATTCACAAGTTCTGGAAACCCCAATCTTTATTTATATATACATATATATAAGATACATCACGTACCGACTGTGTTGCAAGCATATCTGTCTCCCCAATAAGTTCACCACTACTACACGTGCTAAAGCGAGTTCATGCTTCCTAGCATCCTATCATTTAAAAAAAGGTTGTTCATATTTCACAGTGTTTTACAAAACAAGAAGGCATTCACTCTTGCTGATCACTGATCGACAACTATAATACGAAAAATCCTTGAGAACTTCATCTCCATCTCTTAGATCGGAACTTCATCTTGTTAACTAGAGTTTAATCTCTTTCAAAGCCAAGTCTTCCATTCTTTCTTGCTTCAATCTTTGTTGCTTCCCATTTCAGTCAATCCCAGTGGGCCAATATTGCGAATTTGTATGTTCTCGTTTTAGGAAGTTTCAATGAGATTTTTTGGGTGCACTTGACTAGCCTCGGAAGATGGACAAGGAGCTGAGACCTTCTTTTGGATTGGAGAGCAGCTCCGGAGCATGGATTGATCCTTGATGCCCATCGTCTACAGCCAGGATGGTAAGATCTTCACCGATAATTCGACTGCACCTTGACAACCTCCATCGAAAATTATTGACTAGTAGCGAGCTTGAATGTCGTGTTTTGGATGCTGGATTGGGAAAGATTATTAGTCGAATTAGTGAATTTAGACCATTGGCGGCGGTACGCGAGAGATTATCCTCTGGTAATAGAGCGTGTGTCTATGACTGTATGCTCTATGAAGGGGGCGGTTTATTTTGATTGGGCAGGTGTGTTTTTGCGTATTTCTAACCTAGCATTTTATTTTCATTGAATAGCACTATTGTGTAAGGCTAGTTGTCATTTAACTCCTACGGACTGAGTTGTAGTATTTAGAGCTTAAAAGCATATGTAGTGTTTACATAATCCTTTACCAAATCTAAATTTATACTGCTCTAGAAGAAGAAAAATGGGAGATGGCTGCCTCAGAATAAGAGAAATAACCATTTCCTTCTCCTTCTCTTTTACGACCTAAATCTGAATATACCATTAATTGCCTGCAGTAATGCAACATTGATTTGGCAAGGGCAGATGATTTGCAAATAGGTGATGCAATAGCATGAAAGACCAATTCCATACGCACAATGGCTTCACAGTCCTTTTAACGTATATTCATTCATATAGAATATTTAGGAGGTTGTTCCAATTGAAGTTCATAGCATAAAACTGATGTCACTCACTTTGATGAGAGGGGTGAGGTGAGCGGTCTATCGCTTGGAGCTCTCTCGCAGGCAAGCAAGGGAGCAAAGCAGCCTCCAGAGCCATCACACAAGCAATCATATCCTCTTGCGGGGGAGAGGAACTTTGTGATTGTGGATCAGTAGAATTTTCCAGGGATTGCCTATCAGCCATCTGAAATACATGGAAATGAAGTATGTAAGTGGAAAAAGAGGTGAAGCGGAAATATGAAGTCTTGTCAAAATTAGGAACAGCGAAGCTGCGTCCAACAAAAATCAAAATTCAACTTCCAAATATTAATTTACTAAGAATAAAACAGAAGATCGAAAATTTCAAGAACAATATCTCCGATTAGTTAAGCATGGAAATTAAGAAGAGATAGAAAATATCCTTCAAGTAATTCATTAGATTGCTCTAACAAGCAAACCATCAGTAAAAACTTCTAGTAGTCATTTTTCATTCAAGTTAATAAGATTTGGTTCAAATTCAGCTTGAAATCTTCAATTCAAGCACGAAAATATCACAACTCAACTGGACCAAGATGCCGATAACTTGAATACCGAGTATGGCTCGTAAGAGTCTATCTTTTGGAGCGTGTTATTAATATCTCTATGGGTGATTTGTTGAGATATAACTTTTTCTTTTGTTTCCCATTAACAAAAAGTCGATCTACACTTGGAGAAATAGTAACATGTCGGGAGAAATTGGTACAAGAAGTTTTGTTTCGAATTGGTGGGGAGATAAACAGCATGATGCGTGCATTGTTTCTTAGATCGAGGCTCTTCCTCAACCTCAACTGCTTTAGGGAACTTACTGCCATGCTTCGTTGTAGTTTGATATTCTAGTGTCCTAGGTGCAGACGAACCACCATACCATCTTGAATTTGGTGGTTAAACTCATTACTTGCTAAAATTAAGAATGTTATATCTAGCTTTGATTATATGAATTGTGTTTAAACTAAGCGCGAGGGCATTGTCATTGTTCAAGAGCTTGCACTATTGGTTTTCAAGTATTCCCAAGTTAAATATGGATCGAGAAGGGACATTTGCGTATCCAATCCTTTGTGACAAGTGATCTGCTTTTACTTTATTGATAGAATTAAAATGGCTGTGTCCCAAAAAAAAAAAAAGCGAACCAGAAGATTATGCAACAGAAAAAGCTCCATTAAATTCCAAAAAAACACAGGAAGCTCCATCCTTAAACCAAACTTCTTCGATAAATTAATATCGCACATCTACGCTTACCAAATCAATTTCCCTAACAAAAACATCTGAAAAAAAGACCTTTGTTCAAGCCTATAAATTCTCAACAGCGTGCATCTTTATCAGTTTTGCCTTTACGATTCAGTAAAACAAAGTTGCAACCTATTAATGGCCCAAAACAAATTTAGGAAATAATAGGGACAGTCAGTCAATGTTTCGAATTTTCCTGATCTGTTTTTTATTGGGATAAATACAACCTGAGATTTAATTGGATCAGTAGAATTAGGGCAAATCAAATTGCATTAAGAAAACAGTAATGTCATACTTAAAGAAATCAAATAACAAGAAGAGAGCAGAGTCAATTGCATAATTATCGACAAAAGAAAAACACTAAATCGACTGAAAAGAGAGTACCTTGCCGGGGGAGTTCTTACCCCAGAGAGAGAGAGAGAGAGAGAGAGAACCTTGCCGGAGGAGTTCTTTCCTTTGTTTTTTGAGTATATTACAATTTGACCCAGAAAGGTTTCTGAATATTTCAGAATATTTCCCAAGGTATTTGCGATTACACTTATTTACAATCCAGAGTTCAAATTTGACTTACATGTGAAAAACATTTCCCTACACTTTCTTACCCTATTTTATTTATTTAGAATCTTATAATTTATAAAATTAGAGTAATACCATCATATTTTAAGGAAAAATATTTTATTTATATGCATAATCATATAATCTAATTTTTAAGAAATTAAAAATCTAAAGAATTAAAGCTTGTAAAGGAGTACTTTGGTGATTTTATAGTTCATTGATAGAATTTAAGCTAATTTTAACTTTTCCCCAACAAATTTTGGGATTAAAATACAATGAGCATATGATCCTGGTGGAAAGATAGTATAATTTCAAAAATATATAGGAATAATCTAAAATAATGAGAAACTTTGTGGGTGCAGAGTGTAAGTTATCCTTTCTTTTTTCCTTCTGTTTAATTTACACATACACCCATTAAATTGTAAAGTAATGCAGGGGATGACCCAGTGGTTGGCAAGATACTCTTATACCACTTTAAGTTTATTTTGTAATTTTCTTTTTCAAAGAAAAAAAGTATTTTAGTTTTTTGAACAGCAAAAAGAAAGAATAATTTAAGAGTAGCTCAAACACCATTCTCTTCTTCTTTCCCACTCCACCAGATCTGGAATAGGCATTGTGAAAATGATACCAAGCGAGTGCTTGAGGGGCAAGGCACAATCCACATTTGGCTCACTTCCTGCTCCGCACCTTAGCCTGCCCCCTACCCTTGCCCCACCTCACTTCACTATGGATGTAGGGCAGTTGTGTGCCTGAGATCCAGGCACATAAAACCAGACCGGAAGCCTGCTCTCTCAAGCCCACCCTGCAGCCTGCATCTGCATAAGCAGTCGATTGACCTTGGCCAACTTCTTTATCAAGAATTTTCTTTACTTATAGCCTTATATCAACAAACTTGCAAGAGTTCTCTGAATCAAGTTTAAAAGTATTAGCTTGAATGCTTTTATTTTGATTTCTCTAACCAGGTTAGCCAAAAAGTAAGAAAATAAAATTGATCTCTATTATGATTTTTTTATTTTGGAGATATAGCCATATAGCATAAGCAGAATTGACCTCATTATAATTTTTGATTTGGGAATACTACAATTCAGAAACAATTAGATCTTATTGTAACGTACAAAATTTCTAATCCAAATAATAAGGAAGTAAAATTGAGGAAATAATATAATATTATTGATTTGAATTTAAGTGAATACATTCATCTGTAATTTCTAGATACAAGAAATAAAATCCTTTAATTCTTCTCCTCAATTTAAACTTTATTTGGTTGACTTTGCCTCGAGCGTCTGACAGCTTGTTCTCGAGTTGATGTATTTTGACTTTTTTTAATATCTTGAGTACCTTGCGACTTGATCTCAAGAAATTTAATTTGTCTTGTCTTGAGGGCTTTATAGCTTGATCTCAAAAAATTATTTGATTTGATTTGTCTGATCCACGGCTTTAACGGCTTGTTGTAGATCGAAGACTTTAAGTTGATAATGAGTACCTGATCTGTAGCTGGAGCAACTTGTTGCAGATTGAGTACTTTAGTCGTTACGATCGCTTGATGCACAGTTCGAGCAACTTGAAGTAGATCGAAGGTTGGATTTGTTAATGAATACCTGACACGCAGCTTAAATAGCTTATTGCGGATCTAAAGCTGGATTTGATGAAGAATGCCCGATTTAAGGGATTGAGCAGCTTGATCTCGAATCCGGTTGCTGTTCTTCGCATTCTTGAAGAAATGACGAACTGTTCTTGGCGTTTTTCGATTCCTTCAAATGTTTGAGAATTGATATTTGAGCTTCAGAGTTTCTCTCTCTAGGCTTGAAAACTGACTTGTTGTCTCTTGCTTGATGCCTCGGTCCTTCCTTTTATAGTATTTGAGGAGTAAGTAAGGCAATGGAATATGCTTTAGGCATATTTCTTTGATTTATTGCCTTAAGAGAATAATAATTTAATTAATTATTCTCTTTAATTATTTACTTATTAATTATCTCATTTTAATTATGAGCATAATTAATCTAACGGGTTTCAAGACAAGAAATCTCATTCTAGTTGACCCATCTTCTTTAATTGAGCTTTAAGACTTGTGGCCCATTCTTTAATTTAATTGGGTTTACAAACACATGATTCATTTTTATGGCCCATAAAATGTGTCTATAGCTACTTTGAGCCAACAACCAATACATAACTTACTAACTTTAAGTCATTTAAAGAAAAAAAATGCCGAATTCACCCTGTGTCTGTATCCGTAATTTTTTGAAAATTGCCGAATTCGCGTCCGCACCCGTGTCCATATCCGTGCCTGTGTCCATATTGGTACTTATTAAATTTTGACAATATATCTTTTGTTTCGGCATTAAGTTTACCATGTAAATCAAGTTGATGTTACTAGAACTGGTCCAACAATGTGAATCAAACACGTTAAACTACCCTTCACATAAACCCTCCTGGCCTCCCCATTTAGCAAAATTGGTTGCACAGAACTCAGAAAAATTGAAAGTAGCACTTCATAAATTTAGTGTAATAAAAAAGTGCACAAAGCAATCATATCTCCCACCATATGGAATTTAAAACAAGAAAACGAACTTTAATGGGTATTAGCTTCCTTGTAATTTATTCTCCAGCATCAGAATACAGGATAAGTCAAAAAGGCTGAAGTAATTCTATCTTTAACGGCTTGACATGAGAATAAAACCCTGGACAAACTATTTCAGCTAAGAAAAGATAAATACTGTTCCACATAGGTATATTTTCAATTGATGTTGAATAAGTACAACTAACCATTTTCAAATTCTCGCAACAATAATTAAATAAATAATGAGAAAGAAAGCAAACCTGTTTCAAGTTGCAGAAACCTTCATACACGGCTATAACAGAATCAAATGATTTCATTGTTGAGAGTAGACACGAATTCTGATCTCTATCCACCACAATTTCTGCACATATTTGTAAATAAACAAAATATTAAATCAACACTTGAATTTAACAAAAATCCCAAAATACTTATTCTCAAGCACAGTTTTAAACTTGACCTAGGCTAAAAGAAAACAAAAAGAAAAACAAGATCGGATTTATCCCAAGTTCCAAAATAGGAGCTCAAATTAAGTTTGCCCATTCAGAACCCAAATTTCATGAAAAGGGGAAAAAAGAAGCAGCTAAAAACAGAGTAAATTTACATTATTATAATCGATCATTAACAAAACAGCTTAATAATATCCTTAATTACTTGCTTTCAAGCACATTTGAAGATAAATTCAAGCCAAAACCAATCCAAATAAATAAAAAAAATTTAGTTCCATCTCAAGTTCCAAAAAAGCAGTTCCAAATAATGTGTCCGATTTAAAATATACAATTTCAATACAATTTCCTGAAATGAAATAAACCAAAAAAAGCTTGAAGTGCTATGAAGAAAGCCAAATTTCATGAAAGGGAAAAAAGGAGAAGTTGAAGCAGCACAAAGTTACATTATATAATTCTTCTATTAACAAAGCAGCTCAAAAATACCATAAATTGAAGACAAATTCAAGCCAAAAGCAATCCAAAAATGGATTTAAGTTCGATCTCAATTTCGAAATCAGTAGCTCCAAATCAAGTAACAGATTTAGAAACCCAATTCATTATTCCTTGGAAAAAAAAAACCCAATCTGATTATCAAAAAGAAAAAAAGAAAAAGAAAAACCCAATTTCCTGCATTAAAATAAACTGAAAAAACCTTGAAGTGCTATGAATAAAGCCAAATATAATTAAAAAAAAAAAAAAGGAAAAAAGCTGAAGCAGCTTAAATTTACATTCCTCTAATTCAAATATCCTAAATTACTTGTTTCAAGCACATTTGAAGATGAAATCAAGCCAAAAGAAATTAAAAAAAATACTAAAGCTCGATCCCAAGTTATAATTAGTAGCTCCAAATGATGAGTCAGATTTAGAAACCCAGTTCCTAAAATAAAATGAGCCAATAATAGATTCCAGCGCTACATACATACATACATACATACATACATATATATATGTATGAATTATACCGTTGGTGTTGAGAACGTGGAGAGCAACGACGCGATCACCGGGCAGAGCCGCCTTCACGAGCGCCCACGTCAGCAGCTCTCTGCTCCCGGAGTCTAATTTAACCCCCACCACCACCGTCCTTCCGCCGCCGTGAGCCTCCACGTCAGCACCTTTCTCAGCCATTCTACAATAGAACTAGCTCAAGTTCCAGCGGCTGATGCGCTGACGTGGCATCCTCGTAGAGGCAAGATACGAGAGAGAAAGAGAAAGAGAAAGAGTCGTTGGTTTGCCTTTGAGGCGCAGCTTGGCCCCCACCCACCAGACTAGAGAGAGAGAGAAAGGGATGGGAGGAAATGATTGTGTGCCGTCGGTTCTATTTTATTAGCATGTGCCCGTTATGGGGGGGCAGAAAAGTCATTTTTCTAGTTGTGGGAAAATTAGTCAGCTTGGATAAGTCTATGTGGTTTCGCATGCAAATGACAAATTTGCTTTCAATGTTTTTGAAACAAACCTTAATGTAATATATATATGTGTAAGGGTAAAATAAGTGGCGGATTCAGGAACCAAATTTTGGCATTTTTTCCCATGGTATTGAAAAATTTCGAAACTTATATAAAATAGATATAAGTTATGAGTATAATTTCTATCTTTTATCGGTTTAGAAATTCTATATACTTTGTATAATAGGTATGAGTTCATTTTAAATGTGAAAACCATTATAAACGAACATGTGTCTTTCATTCACATTTTCCAGTGTATTAAAAATAATAAATCTTTGATGTATTAAAAATGAATTCACAAGTAATAACAGTGATCCATGGCACCAAGGGCGGAGCCACTCCAGGCAAATGAGGGTCGTGCCCTCTTAATTTATTTTTAATTTTATTACTTTTTGTTCAATTTCATTTCCATAGTATGATTAAGTATCATGTATAATGTCAAAATTTAACATGAGAAAGACTTATGTACAAGTTATGAACACCTCACTATTACTTTTAATTTTTTTTTATTATATTCTTATAGTTATTGATTAATTAAAATTTATCGTTGACATTTCTTTTAACTCCTCATTAATTTTTTATCACACATATAATACAATAGAAATATTTTAGAACAATTAAAATTATCATCAAAATATTTAAAATATAATTTAAATAATTATTTGCTAATAACTGTGGTGATTTTTAAAATTTATTTTGAAAAACTTCTATATTTTATGTATAAAAGTAAATTATGCAATCCGTTACTCCAATTCATGACTCTGCCCCTATATGTCAATGTCATTGCATAGAACAATAATTTAATAAATGACAATAAAGCAAGGAGCTATAACTTTCAAAAGTCCCTAACATGTACGATAATTATAATATATTGTCTTTTCATATGTAAGACCGTAATAGTATGCATGACTGATTATTACAATATTTTTTCCCAAATAAAATAAGGGACCTATATCACTACTTGTGTTTTATAAAAGTAAAAATCGTATATGCAGTAAAGCTGATCAAAATTATACCATCACGTCATCTCCTTCAATAGTATTATCAACTATGGTTGCAAGTATAGGCACTATTATTGTCACGCCCCCAATTCCAAGCACCCGAAACTGGAGAATGATTCTACTAATAACTAAGCAACCCAATCCACAACAAAATAAAAATATAAAACCAAACTACAGAAAGCGAAAACACAAGTATATATAAACAACTACTCAACATTCTAAATACAAAAATCTACTAACTATGTCCAGGTAGACGGCGTAAACAGTGCGCCGAAATAAAATATGTACATCAGAGTCTGCGCGGAGATCAAAATCTATCTAAGTCCAGAAAATACAACCCAAAAATCAAAACATGACTAGAATGCTGACAAAAGCCTGACGGAAAGCTATGTAAGTGCTGACAGCAACCTAATATGCTCAGGAAATATCCAAAGCAGGCGGTAAGTTTACAATAGCATGGAACAACAATATAAATTAAGCAGTACAAAAAATAATGGTACTAATATGAAATCTGAAATCACTGAAATGCGGTAAACAGTACTGATAAAAATCTCGTACAATGTGTTGTAATTAACAGTACGTAAAATCACAACTTGAGTTGGGTCTGGCTCAAGCTAATACATGCAACATCGATGCGCGAAATAACGTACATCAAATAACAGATGTCGGGGTCGATCATCTGAATATATATATCAACGAGCTAAACTAATAGATGTCGTGGTCGAACATTTGAGTATAAACC
>MKEJ01106609.1:0-10393 GCA_001753735.1 Embelia ribes
TCTAAGATGAGTATACCAGGATTAGATGAGGTCTTGGCACGTGTAATTTGATCATTTTAGAACTACATGAAAACTTTTCCACTTGGCGGCAAGCTTAAGTCCCTGTAGGTGGTATATAAACTCAACATGTTTACACTTACATGTGAAATAGTTTGTGATAAGCCTCCACTGATTATGTTCTTTATGCAACCACTTTGTCTCTTTTTATAACAAGACAGTTTTTGTACAATGAAAAATAAAATGGGCAGTAGCAGATTATGGTGGTTTAATGAGTCCTTGGTGATCATATTGTCTCCTATTAATCCACTTATTACTGATTATTGTTAGTGGGCTTATTAGGCTTCATGAGTTCAAACTTGATATGTCACTGGAAATGCATGTAGAAGTAGGTTTTCTGTACTTGCGTTTTATAAACATTCTACTTAGAACAAGCTATACACAATAATCCTGCAAAATAGGTAAGCCTAATAGAAGGGTTGAAAATTGAACAATCTTACATAGAAGGCATCCAATAGACCCCTTGTAGACAAAAACTGGTCCATTTATTCTTCCTGGTTATTCATAAACTTCAGAAATTTTGGGATTATGACTTGACACACTTTGGTATTTCAATAAATTCACAGTTACACATACATTAAAAATGTTAGATTTTATATGCTAGACTTTACTAGAAACAAACACTAACATATTTCGAGCACTTAAACTACAAAAGTGCCAATATTTCTCAGATAAGAGAAAAATCTGGTTACGTTACGTATAGTTAGACGTGCTCAAGGTTCATATATGATCATATGACACATAAAACGCATATACAAATTACATATGAACAAGACATGAAAATTTTGGTTTTTTTGGTGGTGTGCGCATATCATACGCACTTGCTGTTATCTGATTTTGAGTTTACAATTATTTTAGTATGTTTTGGATTTACTAGCTCGTCCGAGTATCTGAATCCTAAAAGTTAGGATCGAAGCTATTGGCGTGTTTTGAGGATTTGATAGTCTGTGCCTGAAGAGTGGGCCCATGTTCTGTTCTATTTGGGAGCCAGTAATCCATTTATTTTCGGATATTTTCAGTACATATAATATGATATATATATATATACACAAGCGTCAAACAACAAACTCGAACCTGCGAACTTTAGATTTTGGAACACTTTACGAGAATGACTCTATGTACTTAAAAATCGGACGAATAAGAATTTGAGGAATAATACAAATAATTGAGGCACTTAGTACAACAAGACTCGAAGTCTTAATTAGTTGTCATGGTACAGTTTGTTCTACTTTTTTCACCATGTACTGTATCTTATTATTTTGGAACCTACGGACTACACAACTCTTAAAGAAAAAGAGCATGTTTGTAAATACTTGGTTATATATGAGCACTGAGACCTCACCAAATTATGCCATGCACCTAGCCAAAGATCAATTAGTAGAGATATAACACAAATTTAATAAACCCCAATTTTTTTTTTAATGAAAAAACATATTTTCATTGGAATGACGAAATCACGAAAGACGAAGGATAGTGCCACGTGTGTACCAGTGAATGCAGATGGTCGAGGCCTGATCAGAAGCTGTCGCCATTAGAGTCCCTTCCAAAGCTCCGCAAATATCAATCTCTCTCTCTCTCTCTCTCTCGCGATCTCTCTCTGCAACTGCAAACGGGTAATTGAAAAGTAGGAAAGAAAAAGTTAGCTAAACGAAGCGTTGAAATTTATTAATCGTCACGAATTTGTTAGAACGACTCTACATATACATATACATATACATATATATGTATATGTATATTTATATATAACCTGTAGATTTAGAGAGAGAAAAACAGAGAGATGGATTGGGTTCGACCTCTTGTTAGGGTATTTATGATGAACCGGAACAAATCGGAAACAGGGTCCAGTGACTCCGGTTCACACCGGCGGCCTTATTTTAGGGTTGAATTATAGTCTGCTCCTTAATATATGTAATAATCTCAGTTTAACCACTAAAGTTCTTGAAATTATGCTATGCGTTGGAGGTTAGGTTAATAATTTTACTAACCCTAGTACAATGGAAAGGTAAAAGAAACGAATTAATTACACTTTACCCTCATTGGGTAAAGCGTGATAATGAACAAATATATATATTTTTTATGAAGGTAATAATTAAAATGGTTTATTTCATTTAAAGAACCAATGTCTCCCAACATTATTAGTTAGAAAATATGTTTTTAGAATAAATATGAGATCAATTAAATTATATTTGTTTCTAGTATAATGTATTTCCTAACAGGACTAATTTCCTTATTCGACTCATTATTACTTTTTTACCAAGTATGTTTATTTTCTTCCTTAGCCATTATTCTGAGTGTGATTTATGTAAATCTACACATAGTAATTATCTATTTTTTTATATTATTTAACATGTGCAAAATATATTTTAGAATGAAATTTCAGTGGCAGGTTTTCAATATTTACTTGCTAAGTTGAGCCTTGAGAAACAACACGGATTGCTCAGCTAATTGAGTTTTGATTAGTGCCACATCAACTCAAAAAATCAATTCAAATATTTTTATTTTGTATCGTATCATTTATTTATAGAAATATATTTCGATACGTAGGTTGTGATACAACTGTAAATATGAATTGATAAATGCATTACTTTGTTAAATTTAGATATGTAACAATTCCATAGTTGTGGGATATAATTTAAGGTACCAATTTGATACAAGATTTGTACTTATAGGAATAGTAAATCATATTAAAAATATAGTAACTTTGTGTCAAAATATAGTAACTTTCTTTCTACAATATAGTAACAATATTTTATTCAATTCTTTTATTTGAAAAAAAACTAACATATTATATCATATTACTTCTTATAAAAAAAAAATTGTAATTTGTTGAATGCAATATTTATTTTAATTGAAAGTATTAAAGTTAATATTATTACTATATTGTATAAATGGAGTTACTGTATTTTAATACAAAGTTACCATATTTGTTAAAATGAGTTATTTTTTCAGTAGGTACGATTCTCGTATAGAAAATAGAAACATAATTTAATATTTCCTTTCACTGGAAGGCATGTCAAATCTCTAAAAGCATAACACATAAACTTTTTAATTTTAATTAAATATCTGAAAGGCTAACAAGTGCACATAAATTTTTTAATTTTAATCAAAGAAATAAGGATTTAAGGTTATTATTAATCATTGTGGGACAATATTTAACACTAGTTAATAATATTTTTTTAATTTTAATTTTAATCAAACAAGCCGTCCATATGGGTAAAACTTACTTATGAAAATCGATTTATAAAAAAATAGTATTCATGTAATCATATACAGGAATTTGAAAATATTATTAATGGATGCGGATAATATCTGCATAGGAAAAACGGTGGGTTAAAAGTTAAAACATTCTTTTGGGATTTTAGCTGCATTTGGTAAATTCTTCTTAAGTAGACCAAACTGCATTTATCACATCACATGAAAAGGCAAACATTCTTTATTTTTCATTAATAGCTCCTTTCGGCACGTCAAAATCATACCGAATTGGATTTTTCTCAAATCATTCACTCATTCCCAATCTCTTTTGTATCCTCTTTTCTTTTCCCAAACAAAAAATAAAAAAATAAAACATTTGCCACACCATCTCAATCTAGAGAGACGGAAAATAGAAGAGCTTGGGTCATGGATAGAAGAAAAAACATTAGCGACAACACCGAAGATGAGCAAGCACTGCTTTCGTGCTGGGGTCGGATGAAGATGAAGCTTCCATGGGCCCAAAAGAGAAGAAAAATACGAGATAATAACAATAATAGTGGTACAACGCAAATGAAGAGTAGAAATAATCATGGTTTCAGCATAAGAAGATTACTTAAATTACCGGGAAGGGAAAGTAGTGGTGGTGGTGGTAATTTCAGGTACGATCCGTTGAGTTATTCTCTAAATTTCGACGATGGTTTCGATATAGAAGATGGTTCGTATCGTGGGTTCTCATCTAGATATGCTGCTCCTCATTTATTGAAGGAAGTAGCTCGAGCCACAGCTCATGATTAATCAATAGTATAGTTGTGCAATATTTTTGTACAAGTGTATATGTACAATATTTGTGACTGCATACATGTACTCTTATCGTAATCGAAACTGGTTAGTTTCAACATTAATTTTTTAAATGAAACTAAAAATAATTTCTTCTCTTATGCAAATAGAGATCATTAATTCTCATGCATGAAAAATTTGCAGCTGAGCCAAAAACAAATTTAATATTGAATCAAGTGCTAACTCGTGAAAATTTAATTGGCAAAATCTTGGTACTGTTATTCCATCACAAATTTCTAACTTGATGATGCTGTTATTCTTGGAAAATAGAATGCATGGCCAAATATGATGGATAATACTTACAAAATTAAAATGTCAAAACTACTGAAATAATACACTTCCAATTTTCTTAACGAAGAAGTCCACATGGCAAATTAATGAAAGGAAATAATACTAAATCCTGAAAAAGTTAAGCATATTTACATTTTCCCTTTTATTTTTATTTTTTTTATATGCTTGATCTCCTAAATTGTGAGTTTGGATTTTGACCCATTAAATTAGTCTTAGTGGGTCTGCAAGTTAGCATATTATTATTAATATATCGAATGAAAAATACTATTTTTTATGTTATTAACCAGTGAAAATGAGCATACGAACGTTAATATGTAATCCATATGATTAAGCAAGTAAACGATTTTGGCCCTACTCAAGAAGCATTTATTGCTTGAGTCTAATTTGTCTTAAAAATACGCTGAGTTAGACCACTTTCGATTTTTTTTAAGTAGATTTTGAAAATTCGAACTTTCACTCACGACTGAACTGATTGGCCCTTATTACAATTTTATTATTGTTGGTCTTCATTGAAATAATTCTCTGTCTTGAACTTAATATTGCCATTCATGAATCCAAAAAATTAAATGATGTCAACGATAACTAGCTTGTGCTAGTTAAGTGGGCAAAATTGGGAAAATAGAGATATAAATATGTCAATTTTGAACACACAAGTGAATTTTACCCATTTTATAAAAACAAAACAATTATTTGTAAAAATAAGATAAAATGAATTGTGTAAGAATGCGTACAAATTGGGTCGTACACGTGGGTCGTGATTAGTGGCCCTGTAGCCATGTATGTGCACTTAATGACGTGGCCCATTAGATGGGCTGGATTACAACCCAAACCCAACTTTGGAAAAATAGGAAAATATATAAATCATCACTTCATTTTCAATACCCTGGGACCCACTTCATTTGCGCAGTAAATGTTTCAGCTTATTTTATGAATTTGTATTTGGTCCATTTAGTTGCAACTTTTTGAAAATTAACATCCCTTGTTTGAAGGGGTGACTTGAATATTATAAATAGGACATTCTTCCACCTATTTTTATGCATTTAAAAAAATATTTCTACATATTTACTACACACGTGAGCATTCCCATAATCATTTAGTGAATCGTAGAAAGTATTAGTGCGGCGAAAGTTACATTAGGCAATGCGATTGTGGCTTTAAAAGTTCTATTAGGCAACGCGATTGTGGCTTTCTTTGATGTACAGTATCGGAAGTTGTATCTTAATAATCTTTGGCCCATAACATGCCAAAAGTAATGAGTGTCGGACAAATAAATTTAAGTGGTTATAGACAATTCTCTAAACTTGTTGAGGATAATATCCAAATTTATTTGTTTTTTGTCCAAATGAACTGTAAGTCCATTTTTATTATCTTGAATTAATTTTATTGTGTTGTTTGTTTGAATATCTGGAACTATTTATTCATTTAGAACATGGCAGAATACAAATTCTTACAACAACTTAAACCATATTTGAATTTTTCTTGTGTTTGGGATCCAGAATAATTAGTGTTTCACTTGATTAAAATTGTTTGCAGTTCTGGTAAATTAATTGTTGTTTAGAAAACTTTTGAAGTTGTAGTTCATTTGGAAAGGTTATTGAGTTATGTCATATTCTGACTCTATAACTTTGTTAATCTCTCTAATCAAAATTTGAAACTTTGTTTGCTCACTAACTTTAAAAGTTTAACACTGTGCGCATGATGTGTCAGGGTGCAGCTGCAGGGGCATTATTTGACAGGAAAATGGGCAAACCCGGTGAATAAGTGTAAGGGGGAGAGAGTTGTGGAGGGTCATGGGAGGGGCTGGCCGAGGTGGCGAGATCCAAATATCGGCTGGGGAAGGATGAGAGGGATCGGAGGTGGGCTGACTGGCTGCCTGGACGGTCGGCGATGGGGTCACCATGGATGGAGGATGGACAGCAGTTGGGCTGTGCTGGTGGAGGGTGAATGGCAACAGGTTGGAGTCGGGTCGGAAAGGCTGGTAGGGTGTATGAGACAAACAGAAGCGACAAGGGAAGTATGAGTAGACTCGGGTTTGGTCGCGCATGAGACTGCGGAGGAGAAAAGAAAGAAAAACTCATCGAAAACAATGTGACGAGAAATATACTTGTAACCGTTATGCATAAGACTATAACCAATAAAGATGCACAATTTTGATCGAAAATCAAATTTATGGCGATTGTACAGTGTAAATAGTGCCAACAAGCACATCCAAAAACTCATAAAATTGTGTAATCGGACGTTTTGTTAAATAATATATGGAGGGGAGAGATGTTACCCAAAATTGGAGTAGGAAGATGATTTATTAAAATACTTGCAGTGTCAAAAGTCTCCACTCAAAATTTCAAAGGTGAAGAGAAAGAAGCAAGTAAAGCAAGCGTTGTTTCAACTAAATGACGATATTTTCGTTCAATTAAACCATTTTGTTGGTGATTATGTGGTGTGGTAGACGATGAATAATGCCTTGCAATGGAAAATAATTACTTAAAGGCCTAAATTTGCTCCCCAGTCAGCTTGCAAAGATTTGATTTTGCTATTAAACTGTCGTTCAACTTGTGTCTGAAATTTTTTGAAACACAATTATATGCATCAAATTTTAGAATAAGAGGAAATACCCATGTGTAAGGAGGAAAATGATCAATAATAATTAGTAAATAGCAAAATCCATTAACTGACAGCTGAGGGGCAGGGCCTATAAATCCATAAATAAAAGGTCCAAAAGAAATAACAAAATAGACTCTAATAATTTGAAAGATAACTTACTACTTTTGGCACTTTGACACAGGTCACAGACTTTGTTTGCGCCCTTATTTAAGCTAGGTAAACTAATCTGACTCACAACTGACTCTGCTAGACGCGACGATAGATGGCTTAACTAAGAATGCCACGCATCAAAAGGGACTCGGACACCAACTAAAGTGAATAACGGTGATGATTAACAAGCAGGATGAAAGTGATAAAGGCATGCCTCACATTTGCCGCGATACAAAATCCCTCCTATAGTAATACAACTAATGGATATTATATTTTTATCGATATGAGGAACATATAATGGATTATTCAAATGAAAACTAGAATTAACAGCAAGTGTAATAGAACTCCCAATATGAAAAATAGGCAAACCTATACCATCATCCACGTGCAACTGATCATGTCATATATAAGGTTCAACAGTAAGGTTCAAGTTGCGCAAATCAGAAGTAACATAGTGGGTGGTACCAGAGTCATGGTACCATGCAGTAATATAAA
This sequence comes from Embelia ribes, assembly GCA_001753735.1. Taxonomy (NCBI): domain Eukaryota; kingdom Viridiplantae; phylum Streptophyta; class Magnoliopsida; order Ericales; family Primulaceae; genus Embelia; species Embelia ribes. Next base: position 7,624 of record MKEJ01106609.1, read on the forward strand.
ATGGTGAAGTAGATGTAGTGTATGCAAACAGATTGTGCGGTGTACCCCGAAACAAATGATCAAAACGGTATTGGCTCTGCAAACAAGTATGTTCTGGTTCCCGATACATCTAGTAAAAAGGAGTGCATGGGGGCTGTGATGAGATGCAACCACGGCCACGGCCACAACCTCTACCGCTGCTAGGGTAGCAGTGAGAGCCTCGGCTGGTTATTATATTTTAAAATTTACTAAAAAAATTGTGGATTAACTGGTGCTGCATTTGTTGATAAAACGTGCATACAGTGAAACAGTGGTCAAATTAATGAGAAGATACTCGGATGGGCATGGAATGGTCCCATCAATAAAGTTATATAAACCTTGTCTACATAGGTATAAACCTAGCTGGATTTTTTTACAATAAGTAATTATCTGTGGTGAACTAGAGGATGAGAATTAATTAGTGGTGCCAAACGGGCCCAGCCCGTGGTCTGGTTGGCCCCTTCACTGTAGCTTCCTGGTCCGTTTCATAAAATGCTCAGCCCATGGCTCGTTTGTTGACAGGCTAGGGCTGAGCTGGCCCGTGACTTTAATTTTTTTAATTAAAAAATAAATAAACATAAGTTTAGATTTTTTAGAAGATAAGGTTGTGATTTTTTTTTTTTTCGGAAAAATTAAGTTAAAGTAAGGTTCTTCTTGAAAATTTAATCTATTTAACTAATAGAATAATCTATATTTAATAAGCCTATTTTATCATTTTGCAGAAGTTTAAGGTTCTTTTTGAAAAATTAAAGCTATTTAAAAATTAAAGTTAATGCTCTTTTTTAAAATTGTGGTTAAGATTTTTTCGAGAATTAATGGTTATTTCAAATTTATTTAATTATTTATTTTTATTAAGAAGAGCCGTTGGGTGTGGTATCTTATACCAAATACCAATAAAAACTTTTAAAAATTTATTTCTTATTAGTTATTAGTTATCATTTATCAAGTAAGTTATCATACAATATTTTAAAAAATATTTTTAGAGATAAGTAACCTTCACAAATCTATCAAATAACTACACATGTTATTAAACATTTTAATACCCATAGTGTAGTAATTATGTAAATAACATTTTTCTAAAATTGCGTCTATAAAATTAAAACATATACTTCACATATGTAATTTTCATAAGATATATGTTTAATAATAATATATATTAAAATTTTAAAATAGGCCCTAAATGGGCTTTTTGGCCCAGCCTATGGGCTTATAACTGAACCTAAACGGCCCGACCCATGGGCTTATAAATGGGCCTAAACGGGCTTAACCCGAGGGGGTCTGCAGGCCCAAAAAATTAAAAATTGTAGGCCTGTAGCCAGCCCATGGGCCGGTCCATGATAGGTCGCGGGTTGACCCAAAGCCTGTTGGGCCCGGCAGGCCATTGGCCGACCCGCAGGTCATTTTGACATCCCTATAATTAATGAAATGGATGTGATAGAATTAATATCTCTGGCATCCACGGACGCCTCAGTGGTGCGTCGTCGTCTGAAAATGTAAACATGGTGGTGTCTGGCGGTGGCAAGAGATAGTGCCAAGAGGACAGGCAACGACGGGCGGGTGAAAAAATATTAGAGTTTGTTGGGACTATTTAGTCCAATGCTCTGATACCATGTGTTAAAATAAAATGGCAAATAAAGAGAGGGGCGAATTGGTTTTCTTTAAAAAATTATCAAGTAAAAAACTTTTAACCCTTTTTTAGAAAGTGTGATGAGATGTGCAATATGAACAAGTGGTAATAATAAGAATGTATTGGAAAAATAAAGTGCAAAAAAGAAATACGGTACCACGATATATAGTGGTTCGACAATAGTCTTTCCCAATAATGAATTTGTAGGATCCCTACCTTTACTCTTTAAGGTTGAATGCTTTGAGTTTCCTTTAGTATGAAATGTAAATCTTTATACCTTAAAGGTCCGGTTAGTCTTCTGGTACCTAACCGTAACTGAAATCAAGTAGTTTATTGGATACTACTTGAATTCCTAACCCTTTTCCTAGTTCAAGCTTGTACTCACAACTCGAGCACAATCCCTCTCAAACTACCCAAAACTCACTCAAGAAAGAAATTGGAAGTTTATAAACTATTTCAAAGATTACAACAAAGTTTAATATGTAAATCTCATTCAAATAAACCATTACAAGCTGATATCAAAAGTTGCACAAGTATGAAAAGGGAACTTTGAGCTTTTAGCTTTTGGTTCAGAGCTTATCTCTCTTGAATTAAATATTGCTTCTTTTTGTTTATGGAGAATAATGAGATTATATAATTAGATTTGGGGAGACATTCATATTGAGAAGGTTGTTTATTGTCTCTTAGAAAATTCAACACAAATTCGTCAAAGTGGAAAGCTAAAAATTGCATTGTCTAGAGCTGTTCGACTACCCTGAATAGGGTGGTTGACTGTTGTCCATTGGCTGGCTACCCGTCGGTTACCTATCGGATACAGGAAAAATGCCTAAGAATTTTTCCAACTTTTTGGCTCAAGTATTAATCTTGGACATGTTTGTCCGCCAGTTTGTCCGTCGATTCAAGTCGTTGGACGTGCCGTCGACTCAAGTCGTAACTTTTGAATCCCTTTCACGCTTGAAAATAAAAGACTTGAAGGGCTAAAATCTGGTGTACACTTAACACAAATTTTAGTACAATAATTAGATAAAATTTGTATATTTTTCACATTTTTGTAATCATAAAAAAATAATTTAATTTAATTTTAAAATCTTGGGGCAACAAACTCCCCCTTTTTTATGATGACAA
>MKEJ01106612.1:0-10632 GCA_001753735.1 Embelia ribes
TTTACGAAGTCACCAGTTGTATGCGAAGTTATCGAAGTGTTAGTTTTGGCTTCAATAAGTGAGATTTCTAGGATACGTGGTGACAACAAAAGGAGTGGCAGCGGATCCGTTAAAGATAGAAGCGGGTTCAAAGTGGGAATGGTTGAAGACTGTGTTTCAGATTCGGAGTTCCTTGGGACTAGCAGGTTACTATTGGTGATTCGTGAAAGATTTCTCAACAATAGCATCTTCAATGGCTCACCTCACTCGTAAATGGGTCAACTTTGAGTGGGATACTAAATACGAGGAATCCTTTGCGAAACTGAAAGAGTCTTTTACGATAGCGCATGTGTTGATTATTCCAAAAAGAAGAAAAGGGTACACGGTATATTTTGATTCATCGAAGGAGGAATATGTTGTATTTTGATATAAACCGAGAGGGTAGTCTCATATGCATCTCGTCAACTGAAAATTCATGAGTAGAACTACCCTATACATAATTTAGAGTTGGGAGTTATAGTCTTCGCCTTAAAGATTTGGAGATAGTACATGTATGGAAAGAGGTTTGAAGTGTTTTTAGATCATAAGAGCCTCAAATATGTATTAATGCAGGGTGACTTGAATATGAGGCAATGGTGGTGGATGGAATATTTGGAGTAGTATGATTTCAATTTACTATACCATCCAGATAAGGCTAATACAGTAGTAGATGCGTTAAGTTGCAAGGCACAATTTACCTTAGGTGTCTTTTCTACGATAGTTGGGATGCGCTGAAGATATTAAGTGAGTTTGGTGTGAGTTACATAGAGGGGAAAATTAGATTTCCTTATGTGCAATAGTTGTACAACCTGAGTTGATTGAAGAGGTAATTGAGTCGTAACAAGGCAAGTCGAGATCTCAAAAGTTTGTAACTCGAGCTCAAAGTGGTGAATCACGGATTTGGTCCATCGGGGGAAGTGGAGAGTTGAGATATCGAGGTTGTTTGTATGTGTTAATTGAGATGAGCAAAGAAGTTTTGCAAGAGTTGTATCAGTCACATTTGGTTGTACATCCGGGGGACAATAAAATGTACTATGATTTGATTCAAACCTATTGGTGGATGTGTTGAAGAGGGACATAGTGTAATTTGTGGCACGATGCCTAATATGTGAACATGTGAAAGGTGATAGGAATAAATTGGGAGGTGAGATGCAACCGCTTGAGATACAGTAATGAAAGTAGGAGTATATTACAATGGACTTTGTAAGTAGGTTACCAAGGTCAAGAGCAAAGAAATATACTATTTGGGTTATTGTTGATAGACTGACGACATTGGCTCATTTCTTGACAGTTACGAAGGAGGATGATACAGAAGAATTATCGCAATTATATGTGAAGGAAATCCTTCAGTTACATGGTGTACCTTATACCATTATCTCTAATCGAGATCCTAAATTTATGTCGCAATTTTGGGAAGAAATGCAGCGTACCATGGGCATGAATTTGAAGAAGAGTGCCGCATATCATCCCCAAATGGATGGGCAAACTGATCGGATCATACAAACTTTAGAGGACATATTATGGGCATACATACTCGACTTTGGTGGCAGTTGGGAGGACCACCTACATTTAGCTGAGTTCGCCTATAACAACAGTTATCATTTGAGCATTGGTATGGCACCTTTTAAGAGTTTTATGGACGATCGTGTGGGTCTCCAATTTATTGAATGGAGTTAGGTGAGTCGCTACTGCTAGGACTTGATTTAGTATAACATCAGAGGTAATTAGCATAATTAAATAGAGGTTACTGATGGCTCAGAGTCATCAAAAGAGTTACGCAGATAAAAGAAGACATTCATTATCTTTCGACGAGGGGGACCTTGTATTTCTAAAGGCCTCGCCTTGGAAAGGAGTAATGCGGTTTGGTAAGAAAGAAAAACTAACACCTAGATTCGTGGGACCATTTTAGATTATCGAGAAAGTGGGAAATACAACATATCAATTGGTACTACTACCTCATTTAGACAATGTGCATCTAGTATTTCATGTTTCTATGTTGACAAAATATGAACCAGATCCATTGCATATGATAGATTATTCCGACTTTGTGGTAGAAGAAGATGTGGCTTATAAAGTACAACCAATGATAATCAGGGATCGTAGTGATAAAGTACTTTGTGGAAAAGTAATACCTCTAGTTAGAATACTTTGGAAACATCATGGAGTTGAATAGCAAACATGGGAGTTCGATGAAGAGATGCGAAACTAATACCCGAAATTGTTCACAAATATATTTTAAATTTCGAGGACGAAGTTTTCTTTTTCAGGGGAAGAATTGTACGGTCATACTAATTACTTTAAGGTTTATAAATGTGAAACAATATGTTTAATAATGTAACAATTATTGAAGAGATGTTTGGTGAGTTTAGAATTTAAAACGATGTGCAGTAACTTTTCTGAATAACAATTTACGAATAGTAGTTCAGTATCTTTAGCATAACTCATAAACCGTAAATCTTATTTAGATTTATAATATATGGTTGGAAATATATTTCAGTTTTTTACGACTTTTGTGTTTTGACCAAAAGCCAATTCGAGGTGGAATAAGGTGCAAATTTTGCTTTTCTGCACTAGGTTCCATTTAGGAGTTGGATGGATCAAATATCAATAGAAAAGTGAAAAATCTAACTTGAGATGTTCGATCAATCGAACCTTCTGAATTTTATATTTCTACATGTAGGGTGAAATAAACATAAATTATAATATATAATCACAAACCAATAGGCAAAAAAGAGATGGGGTAATTTTGAGCCAAGAAGCCTCAATTCTTGGTGATTGATCATTCTGTTTGTCAATTCAAATGCGGAATCAAATTGTACTCTTATTTCTTATCATGTTAAGAAAAATTTCTTATGAATCCATTTCATATCTCTTTGATTCCTAACAAACCCTAGTTGTATAAATCGATATGGTTAGGCTTAATTAGTCATTTGAGAGTCAAATATATATATTTTCTGTGTAGGTGATTCATTTCCCTCAGTATTCAGATAGAGGAAATTCTAGGATTTCATTTCCGTATCTTTTTGAGGAATCTTTTACGTACAATCATAGGTGTGATTAAAATTACTATATTTGTGATCATGTAATTGAGAATTTTATATAAAGTTGCTTATGTCTTGCAATGTTTTCTTTTGTGGAGTATAATATACTCATTTGTGTGGTATAATTACTTGAGATTCTAAGTTCGCAAATCTAGTAAATTTTACCATCTGTTTGGATTATTTACTCTTATATTTTACCCCAAGAACATATATCTATTAGTGGACCACGTATGCAGGGATAAAAGTTGTGTCGAAACTCACTTGGGTAAAGGAGCAATGTTTATTGCTTTTCTAATATTAATTATCTTTCTTTTTAAGTTGTAGGCCATCAAGCCAAGATAATATTTTGAAATGTTAGTATTTTCAAATAAATTGACAAACTGTTTTAGCCCGAAGTTGATATATTGCACTAATTATTGAGACATTATATTAATTGAGATTTATTTCTTTCAATTGTATGCGATATTGTGTGAGTATATAATGTGCTTGGAAAGTATTCTAAATTTTGGGTCATTTCAACTGGACTGTTTCAAATTTATTCTTATCATTGCCTGGTTTTGGCCCATTGTTGTGGACGTTTTTCATACCGAAATTATTTTTTACTCGATCTGGATAGCCAACAAATTCACTGTCTGCCATATTGCACGGATAAAGTGTCCGCAAATCTGCAGAAATTTCAACCTTGAGTCTTCCTAACAAAGTCCCTATGAGAGCCTTTTTTATGCCACTTTGAGACTCTTGTGGATAACCTTTCAAACTCCCAAAGATATTACCTCACTGGGCCAGTTTGCTTTATTTTTCTCAAAGCCTCATCATAGTCCTCAAAGTCAAGAGGAACAAAACATTGCCTGAAACGCTCACATGCTCTAACACTTAGATGAACTCTTGCATTGCCTCCATGGATTACTGTATGCCATTCAAGGTTATATACATCTCGCACATACCCTCGTCAAGCACCTCGATACATTTTCAGGCAGCACAATTGGATATGGTGCGCTAGCCAACATAAAAGTTCGAGCTTGTTTTGATACCACTGATAGAAACACCCGCAATACCAACATCGCTCAGACATTGTGAGGTAGGGATTGCCCTAGACGAAAACCAATTTAGCTATAAAAGCTTATTTCATTCAGTCCATTCAAACTTTCAAATGGCCAATCAGCATTCATTTTAAGACAATCAGCCATAACATTAACTGGAGTCAATGGACATCCATCATGGTCTGCCATAATGAAATAGCATAAAAAAGAAATAAAATAGCTTTAAAATGGAAAAATATCAAAGCATAATATAAAAATAAAAAACGAGGTGATCGATTTAATGGTGAAGCTTCTAGCATCGTTTTTACCAGCACATACTCCGAGCACATGTCCCGAAATGTATCTCATCATCAAGTCATGAAATCATCTAGCATGCATGGAGTCCCCCGAGCCCGGATGCTCCTTCTCGGTTCAACACCATCTTCATCATTTTCATATATTTTTTTTTCTCAATCATAAAATTTTAATTATTATTCTTGTAAAATGTATGATGAGAAAGATAATTACGAAAAAGGTATAACACTACTTTTTCAGTACTCTGACTAAATTGCTACTGAAAACGTGGGGCTCTGGCCACTGGAATGACCGTAGTGTTCTTTACAAACTAAATTTTAGTTGTCAAAAAACGCAAGTTACTAAAGTGTAATTTGCCAATAAATTTACTTACAGATTGCAATATGCACCTTATATAAATTATACTTTTTAGTCAGGACCGATCCATGTCATATAATTACATAACATTTTACATTGTAAATTTTATATTAAAATTATAAATAAAAAATTTTACACTAGAATTTTTTACTCGAAAATTTATAGGGTAGCTGTAATCCTCTTTACAAGACTATTTGATTGGTCCTTATTTTAAGTAGTAGTTAACTCCGATCAAGAAAATGGTTTGGATTTTGAGTTTATAACTCTATGTATCCAAATCATTTTAAATTTGAAGGTGCATCCGAAATATAAAGCAGATTTAGATGTGAACCGTAGCATATATCTATTTAATTCTATTCTAAAAATGTGAAACTCATGAAAAAAAAATCATTTTTAATTCCAAAAAAAAAAATCATGAGCCATAAAATTATATTAAGTTTTTACCAATGTAAAAATAATAATAATAATAATAATAATAATAAATAAATAAATAAATAAATAATTTGTTAAGTTGAAAGCTATCAAGACATTAACTATCTTACTTCACTAACAAAATGTCATAAATTAATATTAAAATTATATGAAGTCCTAAGCTTTTTTCAAATAAAGATAAGTGATCAATATGCAAATCATATATAAAAAAAATTTGTTACATATACAGCTGTTTTCTAAACTTTTGTTTGTAATCTCCTCAAAGTAAAAAAAATATGTTGTTTACTGCAAATTCTTATTTTATGAGTATGCATAGAAAATAAATATTAATCATTGAGATGAAACCGTTACAATTTTTATCACTAAAAACAATAAATTTGGAAATTGAGACTATGACAAACTGTCTTCTAGGTCCACAAGAGACATGTTACACATAATTATTTAGCTTTTTTTTATGTTATTTGTACAAATAATTATGATTATATATTTTAAGTAGCTTATTTATTTTTTATACATAATTTTTAAATGTTGGAAAGAGTCTTATTGCTGTAATATAAAATGATAGAAATGATTATTATATTTTTGTTATAATGGAGATGAGAGTTGTAACTTAAATATATTAAAAAATATATATTCTTCTGTACAAAAAATAAGAAAAACAGCAAGATTCGAAATCAACTATTCTTTTATGTAGAAAATAAGAAAAAAAACAATATTCTAATAATATTAAAAAATACACCACATGCAATATACATGTAATTCTGCTGGTATAGTTTTAAATGGTCGATGACAGAAAGCTATGAACTTATCATCTCGATGTCATATGTTTAATTTTGACAGCTGTGGAATGGATTCCACAAAATTTGGTAAAATATGGTAATTTCTACATTAATGCTGAATAAAAGTACTTTAATACGAAGCATTGAGGTGTGCAAGATTGTCGCAAATATTTATATCCAAAATTAACTGTGCATTTGACCAAGACATGTAACCGTTCACCCATTATAAGCTTGAAACCATCAAACAACTTGTGGGCATTCTCACCATAGGGCTCAGCCGCAGTTGTTCGTTCAAAAAAATGTTGTTCGTTACCAACCTTGAGTATATAAAACACCAGCAACCAAAATTTTGACCATGAGTATCGCATAAAAAAAAGAAAGAAAGAAAGAAAGAAAAACCTATTCTAATTTGGGCTTTTGTTTTTTCATCAAATTTGTGAAGAGGTCTGTAGTTGATGCAAAACTCCGCAGTCTACAACCTTGAATTTGCATTTTTATCAATCCGTTTTAGAGATTGTCCAAATTGAGTTCCATTTTTGTCGTGAGTTAACTTATCGGATTTGGTGGAGCTACGTGGCACTCTCTTAAATAGACGGGATTAGATAAAATTGTTTCTTAATAAGTTTTTATAAATTTCTACGACATTTGTCACACTAATGGCTCTGCCATGCTCATACTTGATAAAGCATAAACAGTTGAGATCGGGGTAAAATTGTTTCTATCCCTGCTCTAAATAATGATACCGGTAAATCAATCTAGAATATGATGCCTATGGTGAATATCAAAGTAATTAAGCATTTTGTATTATTTGAGTTATTACAAGATTTGTTTACTTTATGACACCGTAAAAAACTTTGAGTTGTAGCTTATTTCTAGCTAAAAAAAATTTAAACTAAAGTTTTAAATATATTTAGGCCAAAATAATAAATAAATTTATCTTTAAAACTCAACAACTAAAAATAAAAATAAAAATGAAAATTTATTTTAAAATGGGAATTCTCTAAAATTTCCCTTTCTTAAAATTACTCAAATGTTTATTTTGCCCAGAACGAACATTTCTTTTTTAAGTAATTTAATTAATATTTCATGTGACCATGTGTATCATACTGACATGTTATACGTTCCAATATATGCATTCAGATGGAAAAAAATAAATTCTCAGCTTAAGTATAATTATTAATTGTCTAAATTGTTGTAATACCTTCAGGAATTGAATACGTGTTTCTTTTTTTACTTTTTGTCGATTTAAAATATTCCTTCTGTCGTTAATTATCGCCCAACTTGCTACTTGCACGCCTCTATTCACAGAATTATCCCAAAATGAATTTTTTTTTTTGTTTCTGTAATATCTTTTCAGTTGTAATATTCAAAGAACCCATAACCAATTTTCATTTTCTTTCTTAATAATAACAATCAAAGAACAAAACAGTTGATGAAGCTTTAATTTAAGATCGGTTACCTTGAAAACAAGCTCAGGTCTTACTAATTGTTTTCAATCGATACAACTGGTGGTAGACCCAAAATTAAGGCATGGAGGGCCACATTCATGTAGTCTTTTCTAGGGCTACAATTTTTATTTTATTTCTTCTTCTGGTGGAGACGCATAATATATAGTCATTTTCAAAATTTTAACAATTTTAGAATAAAGTTTGGAAGTTGGGACAGTCGTGGCATTTCTGGCCTCATTCTTCCGATCGCCAGGCCGAGTAGTTTATATATATATAAACTACTCAGATACATATATTGAAACGTTAATAACATATCATTAAAATATATATACAAACATGATCACATGAAATTTAAAACTACTCGGCCGTACCCATTGGCTGTAGGAAGAGTGAGGCGAGGAAGGCCCCAGCCCTCCAAATATATCATCTCACTCTTTGAATAGCAAATAGCAAATGGGTACGGCTAAGTAGTTTAATACTTCATGTGACCATGTGTATTATTGACATGTTAGTAATATTAATATATATATATATATTCACACCTTTTGGCAATTTCCTGCCCTACATGCCACCAAGAAACCTTGAACCAAAACTACTCACCTTAAAAGGGGAAAAGGATAGTTTGACAAATCATAAAACAACTTTATGATGCAATTGCCCATGGCATTCTAATACTCATGTACTATAATGTGTTCGGGTCCCAATTGTTTATTTTTAGATAATGCAACCAACCAAGTTTGTTTTCTTTCATGAACAAAAGAAAAACACCAATATACACACCGTTTAACAAATCTATAATGCACAAGGTAAAATTGAAGTTAGGCAGATGATAAATACTAGTCATATAAATTATTTTGTGCAATATTATGGTTTTTTGCATTTGGAAATGGAAATATTATTCAAAGGATAAAAATAACGGTAAGCACAAAGCTATAACTTAATGTCACCCGGTAAAATTCAGCAAAAAAAATAGAATGCATTTTTTAATGGATGTGTACTTCTTTAATAAATAAAAAAAGTACATTAGTTCCATTGTTGTCACGCCTCAGAATTTACTATCTCCCGAATACGGGATTTTCACTAACACATATAAATGTAAACAAACTAAACCAAGATCTCAAATAAAGGACAACTCATATAACTCAAAACATCGTCTCGGTCTTAAATAGTTTGCTCACTTATTTGTAACATATATTGACAATGACAACTAAACTAGTCAAATACATATTTTGGCTCATTGACCGAAAATAAACAATTTAGTGATTGTTCGAGCAATAAAGAAAAGACACTTGTGATCACTCCTACGATCGCTCAAGTGAGCTCCAACCAAATCTCTAATCCTATATCCAAGGACCGTCAGTACCTATTCTTGCTTGGGTTTTTACAAAAGAAAAAAACAACACAAGGAAATGTCCCAAACAGGAAGTTAGGAATACTAAAATGTGAATTAAAAACCACAAGAAATTATGCAACGAAACTCTAAAATACGCCACATCAACAACAAGATAACTCCACTAGCAGGCAACATGTATAAACCATGCAATAGTGAAAACACGCTCGTAAATGAATGCACCTCATCTCTACGTAATCAGTTTACAACTTTTAGTTTTACCTTGGTTTCAATTTCTAAATACACACTACAGGCACGCTATTTCCCCGTGACTTTATACGTAGTGATTTAGCAGATACTCTTCCATGCTTCGAGTCCCACATGGAACACACACAAATATCATAACAATAGAAGGATAGTCCTCATTACCCCTCTAAAAACAATACACTATATAGTCAGTTCTCATCACCCTATTTAGGTTTGATAGCACTATGGGGCCAATTTTTATTACCCTATTTAAGCAATATATGGATGAAAGGGCTAGTCCTTGCTACCCTTTCAAATTTAAACCACAGTTTCACATTAGTTTCAAAATCACGTGGTTGTATACTCATTCACTAAAATAACTCATTCGATTCCACTTTCAATAATTTTCAATATATCAATTTATATGTTTTACACGTTATGCTCAAACTCGTGTGCACATCACAATTACCTAACTTTACCATAACATTAGGGTACATAAACATATAATAGCCTGTTATGCACAAAATCACATAATAACTTATGATTCTAACTACAAAACAACAAAATCTAATCACATCCCTGATTTTATGCAAGAACCCCTTCGGATAAATGTTAAAGAAAATCCTAGAAATCACCACTATGGAAACATCAATGAAAAGTGGAAACCTATAAATAAATAATTGAGAATTCATCACCAATAGGTTATTTAAGTCTCAATTAAATGATTAGACACGTTTTTGTTTGATTAGGGTTCAAGACGAACGTGAACGAATCCGAGGAAAATTTACCTCATAATTGAGAGGATAAAAAGGAGAAGTTGAATTCGTCCTTATGTCATTGAGCAGAACAATTCACCACAAGGAATTGATTTATTTTGATCCAATAAATTATTCTTTATCTCCCCCCCTCTCTGGGTGTTTCATAATATTAAAAACGATTTAGAGTTGATTGATCAGACTATATAACCCATTTCACGGATCATATGTTTGATGAGACCGTCGACACCCTTCTTTTATGTGTCGACACCCCTCTAAATTAGGTACTAGTACCTTTCAACAATGGGACTATTGATACCCCTCCTCCAAACTCATGTCTTAGTTGTTTTATTATCGGCTGTCACTTTGTTTAACCCATCTTTTACTTCAAATTACTTGTCTCTCAAAGCACGAAAGTTGTAGACAGTTCAATTTCATTTCCAACCATATATTTTGGGCTTTCATTAGATTTTTAGTTTATGAGATATCAACAAAATATTAAACAAGTGTCGGAACAAAAGTTCTACATTCAACAAAACTTGATTTTTAACGCTTAAGTCCACCGTAACCACCCCAAGACCAAACAAATTGGACTAGTCTATTACTCCAATTGTGTAAAACATAAAGAATGGAATAGGCCTTACAGTTAACGTGAATTTTATTGTTACCACTCATTCCGATCGAAAGTCACTTACTCATTTAATATTATAATACGCATATTCTTGTATATTATTGCATAACATTTGTATTCATGCAGTTATAAGTTTTTCTCTATCTTTTATTTCCGTTTCCACTCCAATTTAGTAACATTTTTTAATTCTTACAGTATCAATAACAGTAACAACAACCATAATTTAACGTGCTTGTATTAGAAAATTGGCAAATTAAGTGT
>MKEJ01106619.1:0-13878 GCA_001753735.1 Embelia ribes
TCTCTCTCTCTCTCTCTCCGCAGTCATGTCTCCCTCCTATTGTCTCTCCTCCCCCAAACCCACCATAAAACCACACTCTTTCCATCTATCTCTCTCCTCCCCTGTTTCTCTCCCCCAGAGAGACTCCCTCCCTTTCACCCCAATCCGACCCTTACCCAAATCCCCAATCTCAATTTCATTCCCCAAATCCCCCAAATTCATCCCCAATTTCGCTGTTTTATCCTCATATGAGGGCGAAAACACCGAAACAGAGGCGGAAACAGAGCAAAACGAGGAGCCAGAGGGAATGTCACAGGCATTCCACATATCCTCCAGCACCGCCTCGGCTATATCCATATGTATAGCGATGTTGGCCCTGACCCTCCCTTTGTTCATGAAATCCCTCGCGATGGGGATCGGGTTGAAGATAAAGCTGCTGTCTTACGCCACTCTGCTTTTCGGGTTTTACATGGCATGGAATATCGGGGCGAACGACGTGGCGAACGCGATGGGGACGTCGGTGGGTTCGGGGGCACTGTCGCTGAGGCAGGCCGTGGTGACGGCCGCGGTGCTGGAGTTCACGGGCGCGCTTCTGATGGGGACACATGTCACTAGTACCATGCAAAAGGGGATACTTGTGGCTGATGTTTTTCAGGGGAAAGATACTCTGCTCTTTGCCGGTTTGCTCTCCTCTCTTGCCGCTGCTGGGACTTGGCTCCAGGTACTAGTTGCGCGTTTGTTTCGCAAAAGAAACAAATTCTACTGCGTTGCCATCTCAGCTAACAGCTTAAACTGTTTGGTAGAATCATATTATATTATATTGTTTATTGTCTTACTAATGATTAGTTCAAGAATAGTGCTAGGCCAAGTTGATGTATGTACATGATGTAGTTTATAAGCACTTTTCGAGTTAATTAGAAAGAATTCTCCGTGGAATGCCTAAAAATCACAGAATTGCTACTCAAAATTTTCGTCTTCGCGAATATGTAATGTTGAATTGAAGACGTTTATCATCGGGTGCTTAGCAGGCAGCAATGCATTTGCATTATTAGATGTTGTGCTATTTCTGATTAAAAAAAGCTACAAGTTTTAAACTAGACTCGATGAATCCAACTTGTTTTGCAGCTTTTTGAAAATTAGTTCCTTCGTTTTAAAAAACAAGAGTTTGTCCTCACATGTAACTTATGCCTTAAATGAGCAAAAATCATCATTAACTTATAAAAGAGTCTAGGTTGAACAAGTTATCATTATAAATCCTACATTGTCTTACTCGATACTTAAACCACAATAATTGAAGGCTGTAATCAAATTCCTTAGTAATGCGCAAATGTGGTTGTAATCGGGATAAACATCAATTGTACTTGTCCAGGTGGCATCGTCTAATGGGTGGCCTGTATCGACTACGCACTGTATCGTGGGCTCCATGGTGGGCTTCGGTCTCGTGTATGGAGGAAAAGAAGCAGTTTTCTGGGGCTCACTAGCAAGGGTTGCATCATCTTGGGTGATCTCACCTCTAATAGGTGCTATGGTCTCATTTCTCGTCTACAAATGCATTCGTAGGGTACATATCCTACTCCTTACTCGCAAACCAAAAACTAGAAACTTATAAAGGGTTAAGCTTTTTTTATCAAGTGTACTAGGAGTGAGCAATATGAGCTTGGCTTGAATATAAGTGTGTTTTGTTTCTCTAATTTCCCTTCTTTTTTCTTTAGTTTGTTTATAGTGCTCCTAATCCGGGACAAGCAGCCGCCACGGCCGCTCCAGTCGCAGTGTTTATGGGCACAACGGGAATTTCATTCGTGGCCTTTCCACTTAGCAAAACCGTACCCCTAGCCCTAGCCCAAGCCTTAGCTTTTGGCTCGGCTGGCGCATTTCTCGTCCACAAAATCATCCACAAACAACTTGGCCACCTCCTCACCTCCTCTGCCACCTCATCACAATCCGAACCCGGCCCGCAAGAGGAGAACACCACCAAGAGCATCGGGTTCCTCACTGACATAGCAGGGCCTAAGGGTGCCCAGCTCGAGATCGTCTACGGCGTGTTTGGCTACATGCAAGTTTTATCCGCGTGCTTCATGTCATTCGCGCACGGGGGCAATGACGTGTCGAATGCGATCGGCCCTCTGGCAGCAGCCCTGACAATCCTACAAGGCGGCACCGGAGGGGCAGAGATCGTCATCCCGACAGATGTGCTCGCCTGGGGAGGGTTCGGGATCGTCGCGGGCCTTATGATGTGGGGGTACCGAGTTATCATCACGATCGGGAAAAAGATCACCGAGTTGACACCGACGCGGGGTTTCGCGGCCGAGTTTGCAGCTGCTTCCGTCGTGCTTTTCGCTTCGAAACTAGGGTTGCCGATCTCGGCGACGCATACCTTGGTGGGAGCTGTGATGGGTGTAGGGTTTGCTAGAGGGCTCAACAGTGTTAGGGCAGAGACAGTGAGGGAGATTGTGGCCTCATGGGCTGTGACAATACCAGTTGGGGCTCTTTTGGCTGTTTTCTACACTTGGGTTTTGACTAAGTTCTTGAAATTTGTATTTTGATTGTATATTTGAAACATTTGTTTGTAAGTAATTTATTTGAAGATAACACTATTTTTTATGTACCGTGTTTATTACACTGAGGCTGGTTTCGATTGGTAGAAATCGCTATATTGAAATCAAAAGAATAAGTAAAAACAGCTTAATCATTTGTATAATTCCATGTTTATATGTGTCTATATATAGGCGAAGTCACCCTGGTGAACCCCGTATCGGGTGACATTGATAAAAAAACTCATTACTAGAAGAATACGGATATGAAAACCGATCAAGGAACTTGTTTCGCAAGGGTCTATATATATATATATATACTTCATAAGTGGAACGATAACTATAAGAAGAGTACATCTTGAAGATAATTCAAACAAATTTTCATCGAACTTTATTTTTTCATCAAAGTAGTAAGTTAAATAGTGAAAATACTGGAGATTGGTGAGCATACCCGATCACAAAGCGTAGGCGAAAAACTCAAGGAGAGATCTCTTCAATAGACATTAAGCTTGGTTCCCACCCCATACTTCTTTGAGCCCTTTGTCTCCGAATTGGGGGCACAAATTTCTTCTTTCTCCTCGGGTGCTTCTTAGGAGAAATTTTACAACAGTTCTCTGTCGGGGCATAAAAGTCCTTAGGCGAACAAGCTGAGAATTCCAAAAGCTCCTCTCCTATGGTCGATTCCGTTTTCTCTGAGCATTTCCGCTTTAGTTTCTCAATAGTTGTACCTGGGATCAAAAAGTACTTTTGACCAGGTAAAAGCACTTCTGCCGACGATAAAACAGATTTGTGGGGAAGTTTGAACACTTCTGGTTTGGCCACACACATCCCGGGATACTTTCCCATTAAGTTAGAAACCAAGATTTCGTTTGGATACACCTCTTTACGCCCACCTGCGTGGATTATCCGAACCATCATTTCTTTCGAGTACACGCCAGAGTTCATTGAAATATATGAGTCTGTAACCAAACTTTGGGGTCTTCTCTCTGTGCACGGAATGAACATGCAAAGCCAAGAACGTCTCTTCACCATGGCTAACTCCCGAAAACCCGTCCAAATCCAAGAATGTTCGGATTATGTAGACGGATACAATGTTGATCAGATTCATCCATATAGATTCCAACATGTATAGCCCTGTCATTGCCAACTATGTACAGATTTATGTTTCCAAGGTGATACCGATGATATACCCAAAGCTAGCATGAAAGCTACTTTGGCCCCTGTTTAGTACAAATTTAGTTTAAAAATACTTTTCTTGGAAGAACATTTTCGATCAAGATAACCAATCGGCATGTGGTTCCAAAAACATATTCCGGTATTGGTTTGGATTCCAAAAGAAAACCTTGTTGTATGACTCCAAAAATACGCATATGCAAACCTTGCTGTACAAACAATGAAAAACAGAACATCGTAACAAACTGCGTTTTTCGTTTCCAAGAGCCAAAACCAATATACAGTTTGCGCAAAAGCCAAGGAACTCTTTGGTTTGGCCTTTCAGACGTTTTTAGCTATTACCCGGCAAAAAGGAGCAGTTACATTCTTTTCGGGTTCAAACGTGGCCCACACGAGTCAAACCACGTTCTCCAAATAACATGTTGTAAAAACAAGGCTCTTCTGAGAGATTGGAAGTACTGCATTTACCATTGCCGCAATTGTTGAACTGTCAGAGCGAGCAAAGTAGAAGCCAGAATTTAATAGTTGAGGGACATCATAACCTAATTTCAATATCTAAAGAATCACCACAGACGTGACTTTGGCCCCCTCTGTAAGCACGTCGTTCCAAAGTGTCAATCTTGACACTCACATTGGTTAGAGCAAGAGAACCTCTAAACCGGGTATGCCCTATGAAAAAACAAACATACCAAGCAACACGCATAAAGCCTTCAGAGGCTACTTTTATTCTAGCTTAAAAACCTATGATCAAAACAAGAGGTACCAGATTGTGAGAGAGGAGCTTACACCTATCCGACTGAGAACTCGTAAATTTCTTGGTCAAGGGCGCAGGCTAATAAGGCTTGTTTGGCGTCAGCTTATACGCTCCAACATATCAATTTTTTTACTTGAAAGCTGGGCAGCATTTGGTTGCCGAACTTATTTGTTGTTTTAGGCTAAATAAAGTGTAAGCTTATTCATCTACAGAAAAAAAGCTAGTTTTTTTTTTTATTATTAAAAACTGCAACCAAAACAACCCTTAATTTTTGAATTATAATTTCTGTAAGGCCATTTTTCATCGAAGATGTATAGACAGTTTTTCTCTACAATTTATGAAAAATATTAAATAATCAAATATCATAATAATAAATGAATACATAATTTGTAAATGATGTGCACAAGGGTTTTATAATCTTGGCTAGAAAAGATATATATCTTAATAGAGCAAGTGTGTATAGTAGAATCCCTATCATGAGATTTCTAGAAAGAGAAACACTATTGTAACATTTATGGTCCAATTTTTAAAATGAGAAATTAAATGAGGGAATAGAAGGGACCGCTGGCAATGCCCTTGTAGTGATTATTCTTCTAATTGGTGTAATTTCCTTTGAATGGTAGATGTTGAGGAAGCAAGAAGGAGCTGAAGTGGATATAATTGATGGCCTGCCGATGCCGTTCGGATTGGTTCGCTCCGGAGTGGCACCTGATCATCCCGAGACTAAGGTTTTCAAAATGTTAAATTTCATAGTTTTAGCTTATTGTTACTGATCTCATTACTAAAAATTGGAGTTTTCACCTTATACGTCCCATTAAATTAAGTAAAAACCCAAGCTCAAATTTTTGCAAGTGATTATATCTATAGTAGTTTTAAAGGCTAAATTTCAGTGCTATAAAAAGTTCGTTGAGCACTCGCCTAGGTGCTTGGGCAAGTTGAGGAAAGGACAAGGCGCATTGCTAAGGCGTTTCTGGGCGAGTGCCTTCCTCACGTCATGCTATATTCTAGCATGTCGGTTATTTATATTGATGCATCATAATGTGGTCGTAAGTTATTATTACTTACCAAAGAAAGTATCTCTAGTATAAAAATGCCACGTGAAATATCAAGAAGCTTCCATCAATTCCTGCACGCATAACAAAGACATTTATTTCCAAATACACTAGAAAATTAAGATTTTATGAGATCTTGCAATTCCATTAAGAAAAACAATTAGTGCCTTGCACTACTTGGGTGAGCACCTTGTAGGGCACCTAGCGTCCAAGAAGACAAGGGGTGTTGGCATCTCAAAGGGCGCCTAGTGCTATTAAACAACAATGTTAATTTTCAGGGTAGCAAGCAGATTAAGGGGTCTTTATAAATTGACTGGTGCAACATAGAGTTGGTAACATGATTATTGTAATCATAGTGTATCTATTTTCATTTTTTAGTGTTTTAATGCATATATGGATTTGAATAAAAAAATGTATTTTTAGATTCTTTTGAAATGAATACAGGGTGTTTGTATCCTTTGTGGTTCAGAATCCTAAAACCATTCAGAAGCGTGAAAAGATTTTTTATTCTACTTTGAAACTAATATTTCTGGCACAAAATAAATCTCTCACTCAATATAACTGTATTGCTCTTAATTATACAAATCCTACCGTTTACTTGTAGATTTTTATTTCAATAGCTTGCCAGTGTATAGATTTTTGTACACTTCTAAATCGGATGATTGACAACTTATCACTTTGTATTTGTCAAGGACTTTAATGCTATAACGATGAGTTGTTAATCATCCAAACCTATTAGTGTAACAAAAAACTTATGCATGACAGGCTATCAGAATTACGGTGTTACATGTATTAAATATTGCAGCATATATTTGTCTATTATTTGGAAAGTACATTTTCAAATAATTCTCTTAATGGAGCTTAGTTTACCAGAAAAATTGCAACAGATTGTCACCAACCAATTTACCCGAGTCGCTCAAAATGAAAGATGTTCATTCTTCGGAAATGTGTTGCTTGGATCTTCTGTATCTTTGTCCGAGCTGAGGGAGATGTATCATGTCGTAAGTATCCATTGCGGATGATTTTTTTGGTTTAGCTCTTTACTTCTAGAGTTGATTATTGTTGAGTTTGTGATGTAGGATCAAACAAACGAAATTTAAAGGATAGAAAACACTCCTTCAACAAGATTAGCGAATTTGAGTCCTGCACCTGATTTCTATGAAAGAGTTCCACACCCTCTCGAAAGAACAACCACTGTCCTTAAATTTTCATTCAATCTGATTTCATAGTAGATCTTAACCTCTATTTATTGACATTAAATCAAACTGACACTAGAAAACAAATAGTCACAAGCAAATGAAAAGGAAAGACCGTTATTGAAACCAAAAGATACAAACATAGAATGGAAAGACACAAAAATGCTGCATCAGTTTGTTCTTCTATTAACATTCTTTTCCTACTGTGCAGGTTGTGCTTGCATATGGTGCCGAAAGTGATAGAGCCCTTGGTATTCCTGGAGAAGTAAGTATCTGTTCCTGTTTTGTAGCTGCTGTATAGTTCTTGTTTTTCTATAGCTTATAAGTTGACAAGCTAACTTTTTTTACGATGAGTAAAAAGGTATCTGTCATTGAAAAGCTGAGAGACATTTGGATTACCAGATAACCTCCCTTTTTTTTTAGTGGAAATATGTGATTATGAATCATACCTTGTGGATCATAGTTTCTGTGCTCTATATAAAGACACAATCTTTCTTGTAACGGAGTTATGCTAAAAAAGTTAGGTTTTCCAAGCCTTAAGTTTTCAGTTTATATGGCAGAAAAGCTGGCTCTTTATCTATGGAACCAATTAAGCAGTGTCACCTATACAAATAAGTTTGCTTTTGAACTGCAGCGGAAGTGTTATTGTGGAATCCTATAAAACTGTATTGAAAGAAGCCCTTAGGTCTGCTACAAACGGCTCTCTATGCGGCTGATTTATGCTATCGTGGAATGCTTTTTTCCTAGTTTGAGTTTTCACAGTTGTCTGTTTTATTTGTTTCCCTTTTAGGAAAACAAGAGTGCAGCCTGCGCTATGCGCGAGTTATGTGTATTTTGTTATTTTCTGTATTATATTAATTTTAATTATTTTATTAAATTATTTTTGATAATTTATTTTTTGATATGACTTCTTTTTGTATTTCTTCTTTTTTTTTTCAATGATTTATAAAAAGATCAATTGGTAGAATTTATACTAAGATAATATTTTATAGAAAATTAATGTCTATTTAGGTTGATTTTAGGTATGTTAAAATCTTACTATAAAAAATATTTCAAAAAATTAATATTGATTAGGACGATATTTTAAAAATTTATGGAGAATCTTAGATTGGTAGAAATCAATATATAAAAATATTTATTTATTAATAGTATTTTGATTCTTAAATATAATTTTAATAATTTCTATTATGATAAGTTATTTGATAGTTATGTAAAGATATATATGAATATTTTGGGGTTGTGCTTAATCTTATATAAAATTTAATTTTAATAAATTTTGTTTATATATGTATATACTTTTAATAATTTCTATTATGGTAAGTTGATATACATGTATATAGTGTTAATGATTTCTATTATGGTAAGTTTTATTGTATTAAATCCTAATTTCATGGGGGACATAATTTTAATAATTTCTAATATGGTAAGTTTTATTGCTTTAAATCCTAATGTTATGAGGACACATGTCAAGTAATTGTATGGACAAATGTCGCAATTAGAGTCAAAATAGTTGGAGGGGACAATTTTTATATGCATAACAAGATTGCCATATGAGTGACTTTTTCTGAGAAGGTAAATCCATGTAGCGTGTTTTCGTCCATATTGAATCTCTTTTTATTAGCTCTCCAGGGAGTTTACTATTTGCTGGAATACTTGGATCATCTATAGTTTCTATTTGCATTTTGTGTGTATCATTTTTCATGTTCTATCAATTGTGGTCTATTGGATTTCAGACTTAAGGAAGTGATTGCCAAATTCTATTTATGGCACTTGGCGTTTACTATTCATCCTTTTTTTCCCCCTCTTTGATTTTTAGGATTTATCTGGGATACATTCGGCTAGAGAATTTGTTTGGTGGTATAATGGGCACCCTGACTACCGATACTTCTCTCCAGATTTGAAGAACAGTGACACAGCTGTTATACTTGGTCAGGTATCGTTTTCTATTTCCTCATTTTTGTGAGGAATAATATTATTTAGTATCATTTTCTCTGTTCTTTTTGTTGCGTCTTTTGGGATATAGATTATGAGTGCTTGTGCATCCTAGGGACCCTTCAACACTCATTAGCTAAAACACAAACTTTAAAGCAATTCTCAGCCATTTAGCTTCAGGTAGGAATTGCACATTTAAAGATGGATCTGTTGTCTAGATTTTTGTAAGAATAAAACAATGAATTTTCGGGCCCGATAGGCTTTGTACTTAGAATTGTTGGTTTATGCTCTTGTTTTCATTGTTCCGGGACTTGAAATAATAAATCACATGAGAACTCCAATTTTCTACTGCTTATTTATGTTAAATTTATAATTGTAATTTCATGAGTAGAACTCACAATTGAAAACCGGTTTGCAATTAAAAATCAGGAACTGTTTATTAAAACAGAATTAAATGCAGCCTTGGTATTATAGGAAAATTTGGCAACCTTCACTTCTGTGAAGGGCAGGAAAATTTATAGAGACCCTTAACCAAGGGTTAGACCCTTCCTTTTATTTTACCAATTAGGCTATGACCTCGTCAATTGTTTCTCCTTCAGGGAAATGTAGCTCTTGATGCTGCCCGTATTCTCTTGAGACCAACTGAAGAATTGGCAACAACTGATATTGCCAACCATGCTTTGGCTGCTTTGGAAGAGAGCTCTATAAGGTTTTCACATCCTATCAATCCATATATACTAAGCTAAATTAGTTGGATCGTAGTTACATAATGTTAAATGTGGAAGGGTGATTGCAGAAAAGTGTATTTAGTTGGAAGACGTGGCCCAGCACAAGCAGCTTGCACAGCTAAAGAATTACGTGAAATTCTTGGTAATTAAAATTTTAATATTCAGCAAAGCATAATTAAATCAAGGTTTCGCTGCTCTTCGTATATCAAAAGTATGATACACAGCTTATTTCTTCAATCTAGTAGTATAATGGCTGCATAGTACATACACTCCCAAGGAGGCTCATTAGAACTGATGTTGCTTTTAGGAGCTTTTTTTTGTTGTTTGGGAAAAACTGTTCTCTAGTTCTTTTTCCTCGTCGATGTTTGTTTACCATGGTTCGTTGTATTCATTGCTTGTTGTATAACACTATAACTCTACCAAACTCTTTATTCTTTACGATGTCAAGAATGTCACTCTGAAGTATTTCAATTCCTTGCATTTTCGTGAAATGGAAATCACGGGCTCTTGTTTTCAAGTCAGTGAGTAATACAATGATATGGTCTCTATTAAGTTTGTTATATCTTAATAATTTAGAAATGTTTGTGGTGAACAATCTCCCTCTTTGTGTGATTTCTATTTAATGTATCAGGGGTCTTTCTGCAGGTATTAAGGAGTTGAACATTCACATCCAGGAAGCAGATCTTGTTAAAACTTCAGCAGATGAGGTTCGTTCTTTCCCAGTCATATTTTCTTATGGTAACTTTTTAGACATGCATGTAAAAACCATTTCTCATACTCATGTAATCTTTTTGCTAATAATAATCACGTCTTCACGACGGGTTCCGGTTTCAGTATTACCAATGCTACATCATAGCGCAAAGTTTAATCAGATGAAAAGTGACGGAAAGAAAATATTCCTTGTGTCCGTGTAAGATTGCACATACATACGAAGGATAATGATGCCAAACAAACTATGAGTGCTGTCTTGTTTTGATGCCCTTTAGTTGGTCACGTTCAAAAAGTTGTAATTATTGACATATTGCTTTATATTTGGTGAAGGAAGAATTGAAGAATAATCGAATACACAGGAGAGTCCATGAGTTGCTCTCTAAAGCAGCTGCATCACAGTCATCTCGTCAAATTTCAGGTCAACGTGAACTCCACTTTGTTTTCTTTAGGAAGCCAGAAGCTTTTTTAAGTTCAGAGGACTCTAGTTGTCATGTTGGTATGGTCCGCTTTGAGAAGACGGTTCTTAAAGGTACTTCTCTCTGAGTAGCAATATCATCCTACTTTTCTTTAGAGTCTTCTCTGAGGACTATGGGATCCTAACTTTACGTTGAAACAAATTACGAATATGTTGTACTTACGCAAACTATTGTTTCCCTTTCGCACTCAAGAAGAAAAACATAAGCCAAAGGGCTATATTGATAAACTGTGTCAGAGAACTATTTAATATTAAAACTTTACAGTTATTGTACATTCTGGTGAAAAACAAAAGCACAACTTGAGTAGATGATCATACCACTAGTTATTTGTTTGTATAAAGTGTCAGAAAATTTAGGAATCTATGGAGATTTACTTGATCCAACTGTCAGGCAGCTAATGTTCACTTGGTTGTCTTTTTGCAGAAGGTACTGGCTCCAGGAAGTCCGTTGCAGTTGGTACGGGACAGTTTGATGACCTAAAATGCAGGTAAAAGAAGCATTAAAAATCAGTGCTGCTTCAAACGCCCTCACTTGGAAGCTGCCACGTTATCAGATCCAATAAGGTGGCTGCTTCTGAGTTTTGGGAAGTACGTTTGTTCGAATCATTGCTAATTCTCAGCGTGCCCCATGCTGGTAACTGTATTTGGAGTTGAGAGATTGCTAATTGTTGTTTATTAAACAGAGAATCTGAGCGCTACTGCAGTTTGAATACGGAATTTCAGTTTATATTTATTTAATTTTTCTTCTGATTGCATTGGATACCGTGCACTTTCTGCTACAGAGAGTGTAGATTAGGATTTCCTTGACATTCCGGATTATCCTCCCAAGTTTTGCTTTTTTGTTTATTTTGGTAATTGTTTGAATTCTCATTCGATCTGTAGGTTAGTGCTAAAGAGCATCGGTTACAAATCTGTACCTGTTGACGAGTTACCTTTTGATAGTCACAGAGGTACTTTTCCTCCAAGATTATTATTATGATGCAAACTCTATTATGGTATTTGTCATCTATGATGTGTCGTTCTAGTGAATCCTTCTTCATTAGTTATATGGGCTCATGATAATGTACTTTTATGTCTAAAGCTTTTGGTTGCATGAAGCTCTAGGATATATTGTTGCATGCCCACTTTTGGTACTTATTTTGCATCCTTTGTACATCCATACTTCTGTAATGTTTTTTTGTTATTTCATTGCGTCTAAAAATTCTAGTATGTTGTACATATATCTAGTTGGGAGGACGACTTTCTTTTTCAAATAAAAATTCGCTTCTACTCTCAATGGGACTCATCTATGGGATTCTTAGGAATGTTCATATCCTGTTTCCTTGTTCTCAATTTGTACACAGGCATAATTCCAAACGACGGTGGGCGTGTTTTATCTGATGCGGAAAATCGAAGACAACTAGAAGGCGTATATGTATGTGGGTGGTTGAAAAGAGGACCCACCGGGATCATTGGTACAAACCTTCACTGTGCCGAAGAAACAGTGAGTTGTTAGCTTAGCATTCGGTGACCTTACTACCAACTTTTAAGATCCTTTTTATCGTCCTTTGCCCGTAAAATACATGTCGCATTACTTTACTAGTAAATTGTTTTATGCGTATGGATTGTACTTCATTTTTTCATTCTGTGGTGAATCTGCTGTAGATTGCTAGCATATCTGAGGACCTTGAGAAGGGACCATTAGCATCTGCTGTTAGCTTGCCAAAATCTGGCAGTGAGGGACTTCTTCAGATCTTAGATAATAGAAATGTGAAAGTGATTCCATTTAGTGCATGGGAAAAAATTGATGCGGAAGAAAGAAGGCGCGGTAACTTGAATAACAAACCCAGAGAGAAATTAACTACATGGGAAGAGCTGCTCGAGGTTGCCTCGAGCTGAAATAGATTTCTGATTTGCTTGGCTCCCTGAATCAATGATTTTGCCTATATTCAATTTTCAACGTCCGCAAGTAGATTTGAAAGTTGCATTCAATATCTATCTTATTGTTGTTCCAGCCATCTGAAAAGTACAAGCTGCTGTTGTAAAGTTTTACAGGTAAATCCAATTTTTGTGAAGTGAATCCTGCAAGGGTTCAATTCTTCCTCTTCAAGCCTCTCTTTGTTTAGAATTATTCCAAATTGTAATTTTTTGAACTATTGTTCTCTTTTGTTTTGAAGTCTATTCTACTTAATTGAAGGAAACAAATATCTTCAATTGCTGTGGATGATCCTTACCCTACTTGCCCTCTTAGTGAAATGTTTCCACTTATTGTGCTCTCTCACGATGAGATATTAGCCCCATATTTTTTGTTATTGAGACCCAAAGTCTTGTGGGAGGGCGCACCAAGTGGCAGCAACAGATGTAAGAAGATTCAGACTCCATATGGTTCTTTGCATCAAAATTTCAAGTAGGATGCTAATCCGCTTCTACCATCATGTAATAACCAAATGTCAACTACGAAGACGAAAAAAAATACAATGGAAACATACCTTGATGGAACTGTTTCTCGACCATGCAATCAATTGGTATGGGCCACACCCCCAAAACAATCGCCAATGCAAAGATAATTGAAACGCCATGTGCTTCGCCCGAGAACATCAAATAGTCATTCTGCACAAAAATGGAAAACTACCCAATCATTCTTCTTAAGTTAAAATGTTGAACAACCATTCATATTGATACTTTTTTCTGCTACCACAACCAACCGACGAAAACCGAGTCAGTTGCAACTTGGAGACACATGAGACATAACATACACTGAATGCATATGTTAAAAGATCAATGTTAGAGATAAAAGACTGGGTGACAACAGTTCTACTTTGGAAAAAGCAGTTCCGGAAACAAAAGAAAATGTCTTGGAAATAAAAAACCAGATTGCCCGCCTCGCATATGGGTACCAAGCTTGCCCAACTGTTCATCGGCTTCCCCAGTATCCTCCGATAGGAGAACAACATCTAGTTTCTACTAATGAATCTCTATTGCGTTAAACACCAGTTGAGAAGCTCTGACAGCACCAGTAGATTCTACTATGCAGATGAAACTATCCTCTTTGGCACCTTTATCAGCTAATGCTAGCTTGCCCGTAGCTTCGGTTTTCTTGATCACTTCATCGGCGTACGTGTATGCTTCAGGATCTATGAGTAACACTTCAATGAGGACATGTACCAAATAACTAGGCATATTCAGTTTTACATTATGCATCAAGTTGTTCTACATAGTTTGCAGATGCATTTAGCGATGGCAATGGGGCGGGGTGGGGCAGATTTTGCCTTTTTCAATTCTGTCCCGCCATTCTTTGGGGATGGATTTTACCTTTCTCATCCCCGTCCTAGCGGGGTCGGGTTTCCCCATGGATCCCCGCCCCCGTC
>MKEJ01106623.1:0-11356 GCA_001753735.1 Embelia ribes
TATTAACAAATCAACAACCAAAATAAATTATAAAATATTTATTTGCAATTCTCACCTTAAGCTAACCTTGAAGTGAAATTGATTGTAAATTTGTGTGCAAATTGAGATTGGTCTGCAGAGATAATTTTTTTTGGTGTAACAAAAATTATGGACATGTTTAGGTATTTATATACACAAATATATTCTTTGGATTAGGATAGAATTATTTATTTGAAATATAAAATTTAGTTAGGATAAAATTATTTTACCTTACTTTCAAAATTTCAAATATTTTTGTTTTAAGGGAGGAGATAGAGCAAACCAATTGGGTTTGTTTGGAAAAGATAAACTCAAATATAAGTTTCAAGAGTCTAATTTTAACAGTTAAAGGATGTTAAAAGTTTAATTTAATCCCCAAGTTTGGTTTGTGAGAGATAAAGTTAGGAAATTATCCATATTGATTTGGAATATCCAGTTCCCCACGTTTCAATTTGCAACCCGCGTCAATGATAGTAATGTTTTGGAGTACATTCTCGAATTTTCTAACTAATTGGGAACTGACAACTTATTCCATCCTAGGGTTTAATGTACATATTTGTTTGACAGTCCTTCGCAAACAACTCATTAATGACTTGGTTCGGGCTAGAATAGTCTGAAAAAATGAACTGTGTATGAGCTTGATTTATGGCAGGTTTGATTAAACGAGTCGAGCTCGATCGTGAAATAAGTCAAAGGAAATTACCTTCGACATTGGCAAGCTCAACCCAACTAACTAATACCGTTACTACTGATTATGATGATAATACTAATAATAATGATATTAGTTCTAATGATGATGGTGATGATAATAATATCTGTAATCCGATCCCATTATTCTTTTGTGGCTATGCTGGTTCACGCCATTATCAGAGGTGAGCTGTTGGCGTGGAGTTTTCCTTGCAAGTTCTCTTCTATTTTTAGACTCTTGACAGAGTTGATTCTTCTTGGAAATGGGGGAGAAATTTGAGGCCAAATAATTGGCAGGTACCCTACCTTATAGAATCAGTAAATTAAATGAATGGTTTATGTACTATCCCGACGTATATACACACAACTGGGAAACCAATGCAACACACTCGATTAAAAAAGACAAGAGTTTCATCATAATTCATGATAGAGCCACATTAAATTAACAAATACGATTTCTCCCCACCTGCCGCATAGACTTTGTTTATGGCAATGTGCCTTGGATGGATAACTCCTGTATGCGTTATGGTCCCCATATTTGATTTTGTGGACACGTATTAAGCATCCATTATGCAACACCGGACTTAAAAAGCATCAGCAGCTCCAGAAGAAGCCTGGATGTATGAGAGTGAAATCAGCAACAACACACTCTTGAAAGAAATTTCAAATACAAACACTAGATAATAAAGTATCAAATATCAGATGGACAACCTTGTAGTTCAACATAGGTAATATAGAACACGTACCAATCATATACAGCTTACCAGAAAACATGGAACAAATTATTTGGCAGCATGCCATCGTCAATGCATAAGAACCAAAACCATGGAATGAAAAAACTCAAATGTAAATTTTGCAACCAAGCTAGCTTGAATTCAACCACCAAAACAGAAAACAGAAGCAAAGATCCTGGATCCAAATTAAATTCCTCAAATATAAATCCACTACATAAGCAAAACTTCTAAATTCCATGTCTTCGGAAAAATAGGGAAAAATTAGAGTCTTTAAATAGGAAAAATTAGCTCGACAAGATTCTCAGAAACAAGAGAACAAGAAAGAAGCCCTCAAGTCTGAAACGGGGTATAAAAAATAAACACTCTAGTTCATTCTCCTAATAAGCTCATTGATGTAATCCTCGCGGTTCCCTGCATCTCCACCTTCAACATAATGGTTCCGCTTCTTTTTCAGGCCACCCAACGGGGCCTTGAGCTTGAATGGCCAGAGAAAGTTGTTAGCCTCCTTGAAGTGAGGGCCCACTTTCATAATTTCATGAATGAGATCTTCAACGCAGATAATTCCATATTTCCCCAGAGCCTGCAATTGCACTGGATCATCAGCAAACTACATACGCAGAGGGCATGACCAATAAAACACTACAAACTAGTATTCATTTGTTACCAACCTGTTCAACGATGGAATTGTCAGTCAAAGCAATTCGTTGCTTGTGAAGCTTGCCATAGCCTCTCTTGTATATCAATTCCTTCACACTCTTCAAATTAGGATACCTGCAAACACATGTACATGGTTAAAAGCTGATAATAATATCATTGATGTTAACACTAATCCTATGACAGAAACGATCCATACCCATAAGTAACATAAGGCTCGACCCTGTGCAGCATATTCATGGTAGCTTTGTTCACTTTCAGAAAGACGCCATTGAAAATCTGCGTCAAGAACTTGTAGTATTTAAGATAGTTCCTTACACTTCTAAATTAAGAAATTCTAAACTTTAAATTGAACAGCAGAAAATATAGTACACACACAAAACATATCCAGTAAAAACTCCACAACACATCTAGCCATTATTACGGAATTTTTTTTTTGCTCAAAATAACCTCCATCCGGTTACTCAAATAGCCAAAAGCAATTAAAACTCAAGGTAGAAGTACTAGATCAATATCCAGATCCAATTTATCAAACAGAAAAACACTAGCCTTGCACATTTTAGGACAACTAGACAGATCCATCGCATCTAAGACACAGTTCTTACACCACATGAAATCTGGAACTTGAACCTATTTCCAACAAGAGAGAGAACTAGGCATCTAAAACAAAGTCATGTAGGAGACTGAAAACAATTCCAAACACATGGCAAAGCATGAGAGATAATTTGATCAATAATAATAATAATAATTTACCTGTCTCAGTCGCAGGAGTTGCAAAATACTCCTAGTCTTAGGGTGCATAGCATTGATACTGGAAGTTCAAAGTAAAGGTTAGAAGCACAAATAGTTTGTGATACCTTAGCATTCAATATAACTTGAAAAGACACCTACATACCCACGAATACGGATAATGAACAAAAGCTTAGCTTCGGGGTTGACATAAAAACCACCTTTCATCCTAGCTTCGCGTTTCAACTGAATCAACTCCTTTTGCTGTTTCCAAACGCATAAAAATATATTCCAAAAGTAAGAAAGTATTAATAAAGTCATCACACCACATATTAAAGGAGTAGCAGAATTGAATAAAATAAGAGTCCAGAAATGCTGCAGTTACCTGATCATCATATTCCTTGGCATACTGTTTGGCCCTGTTGAAAATCAACTTGCGGTTCTCAGCATTTTTCTTCTTCAGAGCCAACTGATCAATCTTTTTCTGCAAAGCCCATTCCTCATTCCTCTTCTGCTTCTTCAAAACAGACTCTGGAACCACAGCCACCCCCTTTGCCTGTGCCTCAGCCATATCTATCTACAAGCAAATGTTAAAACATTTTTTAATTCCCAAATCAATTTCAGATGATTCCTCAACAGTCTATTCTACAATATCTACAGCCGCCAATTTCAAAGCAATTATATATACTTAAAATCAGTGTTATTAAAAGCTCTCCAGGCTCTCGCCTAGACTCTCGGGCGATGCAAGGCAAGGGCAAGGCGTCTCATATGAGTCCAGGCGAGCAATGTCCCTAAAGCGTGCCTAGGCGAGCACCTTTATCTAAGGCACTAACGCCTAAAGAGCTAAGGCTAGTGCCTCACTCACATCATGTTATTTTTTCTTTTTTTCTCCTATCTCTGGGGTATAAATGTTTTTACGATACGTCATATTATCGTAACCACTTGTTACTTTTCAAAGAAAATATCATTTAAATAAATTATAAAAAAGTTACGCAATAACATAAAAAGAAGTTATCATCACTTCCCCACGCCTGTAACAAGAGCTTATACTTCCACATATTATAAAATTATTCGATTTAATTGAAAAAATAATTAGCGCCTTGTATTATTAAGGCGAGAGCCTTGGCTAGCGCCTCGGGTAATATAGAACCTCAGCACCTTAAGGGGGCCTTGAGCTTTTTACAACACTGACGTGTACGAGAGTGTTGCAATAATAGTATCAGCAGTTGTTTTTCGGTTGGATCAGAGTAGGATCATATAAGATCGTTATCTGGATAACTAGAGTTTTTCTTTTTACCATTAATTTTTCAAAGCTTCCAAAATTATTTGGAAATTATTCTCCTTTTTCTTCTTTCGACAACATATTACCAACGCTAATAACCTTGGTTCAAATATTCACATCATGCTTTGGCCATTGAGATGCGTACAATTATTAACGGATGTAGTCTGCATTATTACCGACATTCTAATAACTGTACTGTCAAATATGTCTGTGTGGAACATCAATGACTTATGCGAAATGTATTTGATTTTCTAATGAGTATTGCGTCACCTGGTCAAGAAGTAATCTTCCTTTGAAAATGATGAGGGTGAAATTCCCACTCATTATAGGTGGTGCAGCTATAACTCGCAAAAATGAATTGGAGACTATAAATGAAGAAAGTCTCAGAATAGTTTGTCAGCAACTTAGGCAGGCGACAATGGTGTCAGGTGGTTTTTCTCAGAAAGTTCTTGGGATGGACTGGAGTAAGAGGCCTGGTTCTGAAGAAATTTCCTGCGACGCTGATGATTTTAGTCATAAAGCTGATGGGGATTTTAATCCGTTTATAGTTGTTCATGGGGCAGGTTAGTATTATATTATCTTGTTGCATGTTCATTATTTAGCCTTCCTTTCCTTACTTTTGCTATCTCTTCAAAGATGAACTTTCTATTTTGTACTTTGTAGTAGAAACTGGATCGCCTATAATTTCATACTTTTGACTCATCTACCAACCACCAAGTTACAGTTTATCTTTGTCTGTTTTAGGTTCTTTTGGACACTTTCAAGCTAGCAAATCTGGAGTCCATAAAGGAGGATTAGACCTGCCTCTTGTGAAGGCCGGCTTCGTTGCCACACGTATTTCTGTAAGACTTGTACCTTCAGTCCTTTCTTGATACCACACAATCTCTTTAGTTTATTTATGCAGCTGTTTACTACGTTAAGGGAGACTTTGAAATTAATAAGAATGAGATACCAAAGCAGAAATAAGCCTATTTTTGAAAGCACTTTCAGGGTTGCTAATGGTGTAATTGGTATCAGCAGTGTTAGAACTTCACAAAGATAACAAGAACTTAAGCAATAGGAGTCCAGACAAACTTAAAACTTTATCAAAAAGTTTAATGGCAATGGCTCCAACCTTTTCAAGGGTAGTCTTAATTGGTACTCGGAGCCCTGCTCGCCTTGCCAGAATGCGCCCTATTGTTAAAGGAATGTAACTTGAGTACTTTATGTTGATCACAGTTGATTACTGCACTCATACCCACAGTGTAAGGCATAACGAGAATAGTACATCGCCAAATGAGTTGGTTGTGTGCCCTTATTATATGCCTTTTCCTGCTAGCATTTTTTCTCTGTGCAACTAGTTGTAGAGCAAATCACCACTTTCATAGGATAAAAACTAATTAACGTACATGTGGCCCTACATATTGAGACACCTTTCCTCATTTTTTTAGTAACAATGGAAATGATCTTATCTCTCATTTTTATCCACTTGTTTCTTTATAATTTCAGGTTACATCCCTCAATTTGGAAATTGTTAGAGCATTAGCCAGAGGTAAAACTGCTCCGTAAAATCTTAATAGTTTATTAGCTCCACTTGCTTTTCTGTTCTTTGCGAGAGTATATTACGATGCTTTCTGTTTTAGTTGTTCTTTACTTCCCATAGATCATTTCTGTATATTTTCGCAGAGAAAAGATACGTATCTTTGTGAACTTTTAACAGTCCATGCTAGATAAAGCTGCTGAGTATTTCCTTTGCCAGTTTTTAAAAGAAAAATATAATCTATATTTATGGTGAAGTCGGTTTTTCAGTTTTTACAACCCTTGAACCATCTCTCTTGCTTGGACATATCATTGGGATGCAGTTTTGTTTACTTGTAACATCTTGTACCTGCATTGATAAAAAATAGTCGTGTGTGGCATACCCAAAGTTATTGCTAATTGAGCTATTATTGACATATAAGTATATAATCCCAAAGTATTTTTCTCTTTTCTTGCAGAGGGTATTCCATCTGTTGGAATGTCTCCATTTGCATGTGGATGGTTGACGTCTAAAAGAAATGTCAGAAGTCAACCAGATAGCTGATCTTTTTTCAAATATATCAACTTTTCCAGATAATCATTTCCCTTCCAAACGATATCTACTTTATCCTTTTCTAAATAGTTTTAATTCAATCTCAAAGTTAAGATGTGATGTAACTCGAAATTCCGGAACTAAAGTCTTGTCTGACATTGATTGCAGCTTGACACAGCTGATGTATCCACGGTGGCAAAGGCCATTGACTCTGGTCTTGTACCTGTAAGTTTGAGGATTTTTATCGTTTGGTATTTCTGAACTCGTTGGTTTTTATTGCTCATTTTAATACTTTATAGAAGCCTCTTATCCAGAAATTAAAAGGTCACCCTCCTAATTTCTTTGATATGTAACTTGGTTCGTGCTTCATTTTTTACTAGAGCGTATCACGCGGGGTGTGTATTATGTTCTTTTGTATATCAAATTAATTTTAATTATTTTATTAAATTAATTTTGATAATTTGTTTTTATATGAAATATTTTTGTATTTTTGTCTTCTTTTTGTTAGTTATTTATAAATTTATAAAAAATTGATTGATAGGATTAATACTATGATCTATTTAGGTTAATTTTAGGTATGTGAAAATCTTAGTATGAAACATATTTTAAAAAATTAATGTTATTTGGATAATATGTTAAAAAATTATGAAGAATCTTAGATTGGTATAAATCAATTTATAAAAATATTTATTTGCTAGTATTTTAATTCTTAAATATAATTTTAGTAATTTCTATTATGATAAGTTATTATGATAACTTTTACAAAGCTATTTATGCATATTTTGGAGATGTACATAATCTTATATGAAATTTCATTTACAAATTTCTATTATAATAAATTGATATATATGTATATTATTTTGATAACTTATATTATGATAAGTTAATATATATGCATATAATTTTAATAATTTCTATTTTAGTAAATTTTATTTTTTAAAATTTTATTTTCATGGGACACATAATTTTTAATAATTTCTATTATACTAGGTTTATTATTTTAAATTATAATTTTATGGAATACATATTAAGGAATTATATGAATAAATATCACTATTAGAATAAAAATAATTGGAGAGAATTAATTTTATATTTTGGTCAATAGATATGTGACACCTATGATATTCAAGGATTTGCCATCAATACATGAGAAACTTTTTGCTTGTAGCGTATTGAAACGTACTAAATTATTATAATTGAGGATAAAATTATTATAATGTGAGAATAATTTATTATAATTAATTTTAATTAAAATAATTAAAAAACATTAAAAATAAATTATAATATTAAAATATATAATTATTTGTGCGTTACACGGAGAAAAATTCACAAGACTTCCAATTTCAATCACGTGGTGGGCCTTGGAGTTTTCTTTTCTACAAGTAATTAATTAGTCAAATTGATGACAACTGGCATTTGCAAGAAAGAAAAAGAAAAAGTAGTAACAAATATACAGTTTCATCGTCAATTTGATCATAAATCCAAATCAGTATCAATTATTAAGATTTAAACAACTTAAAATTGATGAAAATCTAATCATCCAATGTCAAATTTTTTATCTGTTCTAAAAGGTAGAGCGTACCACATTAGCCTTAACTATCTAATAAAAAAATTAAAATTAAATGCCCACAGCATAAAGTTTCAAACTTTCTTATGCTAAAATAGCGAAAATCCCTCGTAGCAACCAAAGGCAAATAAGCTTTTAAGCAAAACAGCTAAAACAATTGGAACTTAAAAGTTACAACCAAACAAGCCTCGCCTCATTAGCGCAAAAGCTGAGGAATATTGGCTAGTGATGCCCTAATTTTCTCCTCTTCGAAGGACAAATCAACTATACCCCCTTCCAAATACTTGCCATAAGCTTGAAGATCAAAGTGGCCATGTCCACACATTGCCATAAGTATAACTTTCGACTCTCCCGTCTCTCTACAACGAAGAGCTTCTCTTATGGTCGCGGCTATGGCATGAGTTGGCTCGGGAGCGGGTATCAACCCTTCTGTCCTCGCAAACTGTACGGCCCCTGCAAAAACACAAGGCCACAATTCAAGTCGGCTTTCATTTCTGCAACATATAAAGATGTATATGTCAAGTGAGTCAATTAAATATGAGATGGTTATAGTCCCTCAAGACCAAATTTCACTATGAACAAACAGAACAAAAATGAAGGTAGCCATATAATCATGGGAAATGAATCCTGTGCCGACAATGGTGACAATGTATCAAAACCTATGTGGTTAAATTCCGTATGTTTGATCCTACTAAAAAGATCAATGTACAGGATGTAACCACGTAGGTGTTTCTACAGTTTCAGTATCATTACTTGTAACAATGTTGGAAGAAATGACCAATTATGGAGTTGGTAGATACAAATGGAGTTGTTATTCCCTTCCTAGGGAGAACAAAACAATGAAAACAAAATCGAATGAAGAACAAAACCAATAATGTGAAAGTGAAATGAAGTTTCTGCAATTTCTGCAAGTCGTTTTATGTACGTATTCCATCCTATTCTCCTGTTCCAAACAAAGCCTTTACCTTGAAAGC
Organism: Embelia ribes; assembly: GCA_001753735.1. Taxonomy (NCBI): domain Eukaryota; kingdom Viridiplantae; phylum Streptophyta; class Magnoliopsida; order Ericales; family Primulaceae; genus Embelia; species Embelia ribes. Next base: position 8,696 of record MKEJ01106623.1, read on the forward strand.
ATTCGGTTTGGGGGATCGAAAGAGCTTCCAAGAAACCTAACTCATACACGTGTGATAGCAATGGTGCCATGCCATGGTAGCGCAAGCCCCCTGTAACACACTGCATACATAAATAATTCCATACGAAAAGTAGTTCACAAACCAACTTGAGCTATTGAAAACTTGGAAAAGGATTCACAGATACAAGCACCTTGTGGCTAGATCATGTGCAATGATACTATTTTCTCACGATGTATCCACATAGGTGATTGTTCTGTACATGATTTTCTTTACAAATCATTACTCTAACATTTTACCAGCATGGATGGGGTCGGGTATGAAATCATGTCCTAACGTATGCATCTTCATCAGAGGAGTCATCCCCGCTGTATCACCATAATCATACGTATATATCCCTTTCGTAAGAGAAGGGCATGCTGCAGGCTCAACAGCTCTAATAACCGGGTTGATCTTCCCATCCAGCTTCTCTCGTATGAATGGGAAACAAAGTCCACCAAAGTTCGACCCGCCACCCGTACACCCAATGATCACATCAGGGGTCTCACCTATAGCCTCCATTTGCCTTATGCACTCTTCGCCTATAACGGTCTGGTGAAGCAAAACATGGTTGAGAACACTTCCAAGGCAGTACTTGGTGTCGGCATTCTTGGCCGCCACCTCAACAGCTTCTGAGATGGCTATGCCTAGACTTCCCGGGCTTTGTGGGTCCCGTTCAAGGATCTCTCGGCCAGCTTCTGTGACCACAGAAGGAGAAGGGTGTACTTTTGCACCCCACGTTTGCATCATTAACTTTCGATATGGCTTCTGGTCAAAAGATGCACGGACCTGCCACACCTATAACAAGAATTCATACATATCAGCTCATATATTTAGATTCATAGAACTCCACAGAACCACGTAAAATGCAGTTTTATGGGAACTCGACCAACTAACTCTTGACCAAATAGGAAAATACAAGAAGTTGAGTGCTTAATTAGTAAATTTGAAAAGATAAATAACCAAATCAAATAACTGTAACATCAGAATACTAGCAAAGGACTAAGGGTTGGTTTGGTTGTCTTTTCAAGTAAAAAATTAGCTTTTCTCAGTCTAAGAGAAAAAAGGATGGAGCTTAAAACTTGTAACTTTTTAAGGTCAAATAGGAAAAAGCTCTGAATGGCCAAATGCATGTTAGGTTTGAGGCAAACAAGCAGAAAAGCTTGAGCTTAACAATTATGCATACCAGATTTGTAGCAAAAAACAGAAAAGCTTTAGCTTAAAAACTGCAACCAAACATGCCCAAATCCAACTTTAATAATTTAGCTTCATAATTGAAATAAAGGTCAGGTTAAGCAGCAGCTACTGGTGAAAAGTTCGTACTTCACAGTTGAGCCCAAATAAGCTGCAAGCAAAAGCCAGTGCACTTCCCCATTGCCCAGCGCCAGTTTCGGTGACAACATTCTTTACGCCTGCTTGTAAATTGTACCATGCCTGTGGCACCGCGGAGTTCGGCTTGTGCGATCCAGCTGGGCTTACGCCTTCGTACTTGTAATAAATCCTAGCTGGCGTATCTAGCTGCTTCTCCAGCCTTTTGGCCCTAACAAATTCGACATACAAAATCCAGATTCTAGTTTCTGATATCAAGCAGCAATACAAGTAACTTGTTCATTTGCAGACTTGCAGCTTATAAGTTAAAAACTAACTTTTAATTTTTCCAAGAAGCTGGTTAACAAGTGCCTTATAGTACGTCGTCTGTTGTTTGAATAGCCCATTGCCACTAAAAATTCGACATACAAAAATAAGGTTCCAGCTACCATATAACTAGAACTTACATTAGACTCATTTGTTGAAGATTATAAATTTAAAAGCTGACTTTTTGTTATATAAAAAGATGCTTTGCAAGTCGGCTTACAATAAGTCAGATTAGTGTTTGGATAAGCTAGTAGCTTATTTCCCTTGCATTATAAATAGGAATTTTTCGAGTAACAAGTAGGAATTTTTCCACACTTTAAGCATTGAAACTCATATTTTACAAAGTTTGTGAAAATACATGAAAATTTTAGTATGCCTTAGCGGACGAATATAACAAACCTTATCAAGGGTGTAGGGCGCCAAAGCTTGTAAACATCAAGAACCTCTTCGGGTATATCTATAAACCGATCAGTGCTAGCTTCTTGCTTAATCAACTCGTCACAAAAAAGAGGAGACAAATCCTCAGGTTTTATCATCTCGAATGTCTTTGGGTGCAAAGGTGGGGGTGGTTTAACATCGAGATCCGCAATCAAATTGTACCATTGATTCGGAATTTCGATTGCATTCCTACCCGAGTTTAGAGTTGCTCTAGCCTGAGCTCTATAGCCGTACGAAACTTTCGGATGAGTCGGTTTCGACTTGATAGAAAAACATCTCGGCCATTGCTCGTCTCCTGGAAAGTAGCAACGCACAATGCCATATAAAAGTTTGCACACTTTTTGCAAATGATTGTTTCGCTAGATCATATTAGGGAGTATTACTCTACAATGATAGAGTATTCAAGCAAAGGATAATGCCGAGACTAAAAATTCACACGCTTGAAGCTCTAATAGTATTACTATTTAATGAAATTACATACACCAACGTCGGGGACACAAGTCGAGCTACTCGAAAATTGCTCGACTCGAGTACCAAATAAGTCGAGTTTGA
>MKEJ01106630.1:0-11614 GCA_001753735.1 Embelia ribes
TGGGTTTCGGGGGCGTGACAATAAGATATACGAGGAAAAAGCATGAAAGTAATACAATTAGACAATAAGTTATACGATAAAAATGATATTACACTATATGTATGACATAAGTATCATGCTATAACATATAAAGAATATATTATGAATTCAATGATGACTTATGAATGCTACGCACCGAACACTAGGATACAATGCCACACAAATTATGCCAACGCTTACGCACAACGATTAAAAAGTTAGGACTTGTATCTCTATGCAATTTTTATAAAAATAGGCAATTATATGCCCGTTAAGATCCGCCACTTACATGCGATGCGATCAAAGCCTTCATTGACCCGTTAATCGCATGTGACACGGTCAATGGATAATCCATGCTATAGATTTCCTAACTTTCACGCTAAGGCTGTAAGCCTTATTGCTTCCATGCATTTTAATAAAGGTCGATACATTTGTCTTAAAAAAAAAGAGAGTAAAAGACTCAATTCTATGCAATACATGTTTAATGAATCTTTTACAAATAAGTGCATGCCTTCGCTTTTCAATGCCTTTAAAATCAAGTTTTTTAATGAAAAACAATACTATGTCAATCACATGAATGAAAATGATATGCTACGCATGAGAATAGCCGCCTATGTATTTAAACATGATAAGCTATGCCATAAACATGAATATTATGCTATGCAAGATAGTAATTCAACATATCATGTTATTTCTGTACCAAACACTACACATACAAGACGTATCAATCACGTCAACATACGACTGTCATTAAGTTTATATTAGAGTTCATAGTCTACCGTACCTCTAATGTGCTAGAAAGACCACTCGTAAAGCCATGCCAAAAAAAAAACCCTAAACTCCATTTGCTTTACCCCACGATATGATATAGAAGATGAACACGGATCAAGACGCACCTATAGAAGAAAGTAATCTATATGAGATGAGGACACGAGAAAATCAACTTTGTTTTGATATACGAAAATTGCACGGAAACCAAGACAATGCCAATGAATAAATAGAAAGAAAAACTTACGCCAAATTGAAGTATACACAATGGAGATTCCACATATTCATTTTTTAGGAGCGGACGATCTTCCGAGCTAGATGAAATTGAAGTGTAAAGATTGAAGGAATTGAATCACCTCACACTCTCTCTCCCTCCCTCCCTCCCTCCTTTCAATTTTCGTGTATAAAAGTACAATGGGAAAGAGTAAAAGTAAGATGTAACGTTTAGTCGAAAAGCACTTTTTCCAAGCTAAGGTGTTCGGCGACCCGTCCGACGATCCAGAGTCAACTATTTGACCCCTGTCCGCCAACAGACCAACAGATGGACACCCTCTAAATATAAGAAAAATACTTAGAAAAATTTCCAACTTTTTGCCCAAAAAGGGAACCCTGTGATAGGTTGTTCGACGCTTTATCCGATGGCTCAAACTCATTGAACACCATCGGACAAGCCAAAATCTGACAAGTTTGACTAACTACCACACTTTACCTTTATGCATGTAAAATGCATAAAATGTACCACAGCTATACAATATTACTTGACGACAAATAAGCCAATGCTACAACATCGTACTATGCCCATAATAATATTATTATTAAAACAAAAAAGGAGTTATTCAAATTTTCAAAGCGTTACAATTGAGTTGAGTGATGCTCAAGTTGAGTCCGAACTATGCAATAATAAAACGAATCGCCTCCCCTAATTTGATACAATCGTATTCTTTCCATTCATTATTCTATTTGTTAATTAATTAAACCTTCTTATATATCATATAAAATCATTTTCTTTCAACTTCATATCCGAGTTGATTATAAAAATACTAATACAAAAAAGCGGATATCAAAGTTCCGGGTTTCCTCTCTCTCTCTCTCTCTCGATCTCGATTCATCCGAACCCTTGTTTCATGGAAGACCCAATTCAAATCACAAACCCAGCAAACGCCAAAAAGAGACCCCTCGAAAATGGGCATATTCAGAACTCTACTTACTTTAAGATTCGGGCCATTGCTAGAGACCTTCGCCCCCATTTCATCGAGGTAATGATTACAATCATTTTTGGGTCAATTTTTCAACTTTTTTTGGTGTTTTCTTTGGTGGGCTCGGAGTCTCCTATTTTGGGTGTTTTTGTTTAAAGATTTGTGCTTTTTGTTGCTGGGTATTATTGGTTCTTCTTCATATATAAAAGGTTTATATCATATATGTATATGTTTAGGTATATGTATATGTATGCTCATGGACTGAATTGCTAGTTTGCAAAGGGAGCTACAACACCCCGTTATTTTTAAAAGTTTAAATTTTTTATTTATAATTTTAGTGTTAATTTGAGTGTAAATTTATTTTTTTATGTAGTTGCATCCCTTATAAATTTTCTACTTAGACAACCTGGCTTCGCTCCTGTGTATGCGCGTATATGTATTTATATTTTTGTGTATGTATTTTCTGATTTTGGAGATATAGTTTGTTCTGTTCTTATTATCTGATATTGGGATTTTCTGAAACTTAATAGTGACGTTATAATTCATTTATATACATTTCTCTACGTAAGTGGCTAAACAGTGTCATTTGGGTTTTTGTGGAGAAACCCTAGATGATAACAATGGCTTTTGGGCTATTTCTTTAAGTTTGTTGTTTTGTTTTACTGATTTCGCTTTTAGTACAATTTAGTACTGTAGTTATTTTGGAGCCCTTTTATGGTGTTTTTTTAGTAAAAATTTATGCTTTTTATTGTTCGGTGTAATTGGTTGATTTTGATTTAGATGATGTGAACAAAATTTGTAATGATGTTCTTAGGGGTTTTATTGATTACAAGATTGTTTAGAAAATGAATTGACACACAAGCACACACACATATACACAGCTTCTTGTGTATGTATTGTCTGATTTTGGAGAACAGTTTCTTCTGAGATAAAAGTTTGTTCTGTTCTCATTGCAAGTTTTTTTTTTTCTTTTTTTGTTTGACAATCTATTGCGAGTTTTTCTTTATTTCTTTTTGATAATGGATCAAATGTTTTATTGATCTTTGGAAGTTTATTTATTAATGAAACTTGAGTAAATAATTATGCTGATTCCTTATGAGTGTAAAGGTGTAATTTTTTATCTGGGGTTTTCTGAAATTTATAATTGATACTGTTTTAGATCAATTGGATATATTTCTCTACTAAGGGATAAAAAGTATCATTAGGGTTTGGACTTTGGGGAAAAGATATTACATGGAGCATAAAGTGATCCTCTTGACATTGGATTTTGTCTCATTTTCTCTCACTAATTTCTATTTTCTTGAAATAATTTTGGAATATGTACTGTTGAAAGATGTGGTGTTAGTACTATAAAAATGAAAATAATGGTAAGACGATGTAAATTACGAAGAAAAATTGAGATTAGTGCCAGATCACAGAGTAACAATTAATAATAAAAAGCTTAAGGTATTAATCTTGGGTAACAGTGAACTTTCTTAAATCTTTTCATAATGTCGTAAAGGTTTGAAATTAGGCTGCTATAATCAATAATCTTTTTACAAGGCTGATCAGTTATTTTATTTGACAGTTGGCTGATCCATTTGCTAATTTTATGGTGCCGTGTTAGTAGTGGAGATGGAGATGAAAATGACGATATGCTTTTCGGATTTTATAAGTTTAATTTCTATCCTTGATTATCATATTTTCTGGTGTTTGGTTACTAAGATATTTAGATATCTTCTCACAATTTCTTAAATTAGGAGCCTTATACGCGCTTTACCTTCTGCATATTTGCACCCATATTTTGGTTTCTGTTAATTTTTGTTTTATATTTAGTGTTCGTTTTCTTGAAGGTTCTTAAAACCCCAGAATATCGGAATTGCGTGGCTGCTCAAGAAATTCGAGATCGTAAGTTTTGCCTCTTTAGTTAGCTTTTGATGATTTTAAATGGGCAATTTACTTCCTTGTTCATGTCTTTGCCTGGTTATTGATTTATCAATTGTAATTTTCCTCGCTCATCTTACATCTAATGACTTCTAAACTATCCGAGTTAACTATGATCATATTTTTGTCCTCTTAATGCGACGAGTTTACTGATTGATTCAGTTTTTCATTCCATCATCCAAACCTTGAGATCCCAATAATTTCGGGTAGACTAAATGGAACAAAATAAACAATCTCGGATTGTTAACGTGAATTTTTCTACTTCACTCATTCTGATCGAAAGCAATTTGCACATCCAACATTATAGTACATATATCTTTTGTAACATTTGTATCCTTATTGTTAGAGGTCTACCTCTATCTTTTCTTTCCATTTCCACTCCAATACCCTCACATTTTCTAACTGGTACATTCACAGGTGTCCTTGTATGTTCAAATCATCTTAAGCGGCTCTTTCTCATGTTATCCTCAAGTGGCATCACACCTAACCTAAAACGAATATTTTCATTTCTAATTCTATATTTTGTAGTTTTTCTACACATCCATCTCAATATACGTATCTCTACTACACTCATCTTGTGTTCATCTTGTTTATTAGTAGCCAAACTCTCAATTCCATACAATAAAGTTGGTCCCTTTTTTTATTATTTAATTATTCTCAACTTATGTTTGACAAGAAAGCAAAAGCTGCATTTTGTTCAGCTTCTAAATACTTTTTTTCAGTTATGAAAATAGAGACAAGACAGAAATCACATTTTTCGGTTTGGTTCCCAAACAGTTATTACAATCTTTAACAAAAACAGTGCAAATGAATACAAGATCACAAACTGAAATTTCTGAAAATAAGTGAACAGACCCTTTGTTTTTGCACTTGGTTCTAACTCGCTTGAATTTTCTCTTTTTTTATTTTTATTTTGTGTGATTTTGCAAATATGAAAAGAAGGCAAACAAGCTCCAAGTTCATCCTATGATAATCAATGTGCAGGGGCTATGACCTTTGTAACCAGGAAACATCGATTAACAATTTACTAGACGTCAGTTGAACCATACAAACTGCATTAGGATTAAGCTTATTTTTTGTTTAGCACCTGCATTTTGCAGTGTCTTTGCTTAACTATCGAGTAGAAGCATTGAATTTTGTACAGCGGAACAGATCAAAATATTGGGCATCTCTTTCAACAGCTATTTGAAATATCAACTGTGGTTGGGTTTGTTAGCTAAGAGTACGAGTTTATTTTCTATCGACATGATGATTTTTTTCCCCCAACAAGCGGGTTTGGATGTATGACAAATATTCCTAAAACTGGTTAAATACATGTGGATCACTAGGGTTGTACAAAGAAACTGAGAACTAAAAACTATTCCGGAATCATGATTTTCAAGCCAAGCCCTGGAATTAGCATAATGTAATATGGAACCAGACCGATCTGGACCTAAGTTTGGATTGGTCCGATCCGGACGTGGGCTTGGGCTTGGGCTTGGGCTTGGGTTTGGGTTTGGGGCCGGGCTCGTGCTCGAGGCCTAGGTATGGTAGCTGGTTGCGCATGGCACGGTAGACACGTCATTGTCCTTATCCGGTTCTAGGTCAGGGCCAAAGTCCATGCTCAGTTGGGTACGTATGTGTGGTTCGGACCAAGTATTTTTAATTAAATACTTTCAGAAATTACGAAAATGCCCCATAAGTTTCAGAAGTTGCAAGAAAGTCCGGATGACCCTTGAATTCTCTGGGTGTCTTTAATACTCTGTGACTTCCCCATCACCCGAGGTTATAAGTCAGTCATTATGTTACATCAATGGTGACTTTTTGGTTGATTAATACCCCCTTGCATTGCTATTATAAAATGTTGTTATGCAGCCAATATCTTTTTATTCTGAAAAACTTACAGCACTTACACTTTTTGCACACAACTACAGTCATATAGTCAAAGAGGTTATTACACCAAAAAGGCTCGACTAGATGCCCAAATTGCATCCTCCATCAGAGTGTAGTTGAGTAGATGTTATACCTTGCGAGTCCATTGTCAGTTTAGGCCAGAAGCAACTCGGGTGGTAGACAAATTGGATTTAAGGAGATACGGTAAAATTGTGGTCTCGTTTGGTATACAATTACTATTTAGATTTCAGTATTTTATATGTAACAACTTGTTATTTTCAGTTTATCTATATTGTTATTATTTAGAAATTAATTTAACAGCAATACTAATACCGAGTAGGGATCCGAGCTGGCCCTATTCACTACACCAGGTGATGATATTGGGCTCAATGGGGTTGCGAAGTCCAACGACGAAGGTACTGAGGAAGCAGGGCTACTAGAATTGTCTTTGGGTTTGCACTCCAGCACTGGGGGGCGCTCACACGCCTAGTCATGCGAGCGTTTTGTCTCTGTTTGGTGGTCATGAATTTTATAGATTTGGGGGAAGGAATATACTCATTCCACGAATAATCGGTCATATTTAAATAATTTATGTGACAATTTCTTATGATCTAGGCAACAGTGGCCGAGCCCATAACTATACTGCTATGTTTTGTTATTATGAAAATAAACCAATTTATTTTGAAATTGTTGCAATTATTGGGTGAAAATGTACATCGGACAAATACCTCTTCTGCAATTTTCTATTTTAGGAATATATACATTCCACTAATAATTTGCCACTTTCTAAATTGGGTCCAAAGATAATTGAAATTTTCTATTTTAGAAATATTGAATATGATTTGTCTTTGGCATTGATACGAAGGTATACACGTATGTAGGTTGTCAACAAATTTTTATCTCAGGATCCATGATATGTTTTTTCTGATCAAGTTAACTTATTTCAAATTTTAAACTCAATCCCAATCATAACGATAAGTACAAAAGTCATTAACTTATTTCAAATAAATAAAAGAACTCTCTCATCCAAAGCTAAGTCACGCGATTACATATCCCCAAAAGACAAAGAAAATCACGAATGTAAATAAAAAGCCTATTCTACTACTGCAAGCCCTCTTTCTAATATCTTTGTACTATTAACATGCTCGTCCACGCCTTTGTATTTGTTTGATTCTACGTAGCAGCAAGTGCTTTAGTGTTTCCAGGCCCTAAACCTCGTCCTGACAGAGATCGGCTTCTTTCCTTCCAAACGCTGTGGAATTTGCATCTTTGATTCCTTTTCCAAATGTGAGCCAAAATTTTCAAACCATCTTAGCTCCAATTTCAGATCTCAAAGGATACCTGTGTTGGAAAACTAAGTATTTTCCATGTGTTTTATGAGTTTCCAACTTTGAGTCAATTACAATGTGGGTTACACATGTTTTTTTTTTTTTCATTCTTGGGTGGTATTCAAAACTTGTGGCTTCACAACATGGATTATTTCTAAGTTAACTCTAAAACTTGAAATTTAGGGATCTGTGACCTATAAGAATCTAAAGATATTTAAATTATATATACATATCCTATAGAAATTTCCGACACGGTTGCCCCTTTCGGGCCGCCACTCCCTCGTATCTTACTATCCGTATCCAGAGAGAGGGAATGAGAGCATACCCTGATAAGAGCTTGGTCATGGTGGCCGAGGTTGAGTATCTGGACGATATTTGACCAAGCGAGGTTTAACTGTGCCTGGTGCTGGTTCCCGAGTACCGCAAGCTGAGAGATGCCGAGGTTGAGGGGAGTCTTCAACTTAGAAACATTGAAGTTTCTTACGAAAAGGTGATCAAACTTTCTCATGTTGTGCTTTAGCTGCTGCTTTTTCTTCTAAAGTTTTGATGAGGGTGAATCTCTATAGACACTTTTTAGTTGAAAACCTTTTGTGATGGCGATGGAATTAGTTTCTATCTCCGTGTCTCTATGTGTGTGTGTTTTATATAGTCAACTAGTAAGGATGCCCCGTGCAATGGACGGGGTCTATTAGATGGTACGTGCATATGCACTTAGGGTTCAATGATGAGCGTAAAAATTCAAAAGAAAACTCGCAAGGTTCCTCTTTATATTGGAGCCTTGATCGTATTTGATATTTTGATGTATCCATATATCCCCATGCAAACAAACTTAAACCCCAAGTTTCTTTTACCAGTTAAAGAAATTTGGGCCCTTTGATTAATATTGATCCGATAATTAGAAATTTTTGTGGGAACTTACGTTCCTTTAACCTATCCACATATGTATATATGAAAAGAGAGAAATCTGAGTTTTGGCAGTAGAAATGGGCAATTGTGGGTTCGAATCAATACTCCAAATCACATCCAATCCGGTATAGACAACCATTTGAGATTGTGTTTGCAAATCAAAAGTTTTGAAATTATTTTGATTGTTGCTTGTTTTTATTTGTTTATATTATTTATTGTTATTATGAACTGTTACTTGAAATATTGCCGCAATTGTTTGTTCAAAATTTTTTTTTTAGCTGTTATATAATTTTAGAATTGGTGCCTAAATATTAGGAGTGTACATGGATAGGTTCGGAGCAGTTTTAGACTTGGAATGGAATCAATCCGATTATTATTGGTTATGTAATTTTAGAACAAGGACCGAACCAATAGTAGAACAAAACCAAATAGAACTAGAATCACGGTTCTCATTCAATTTTAATTTGGTTCTGGTTCTAGTGGATTGGTTTCCATTCTAGGTTGGAACCGAACCAATACTAAAATTATGTCCTCTAGTCTCTCGTATAAACAATCAATTTTATTCTATGATAATAATTCTTATAATAAATAGAAAATAATTTCTTTGGCAACAACTTTTTAAACTATAGAAAAAATAGAACAATTACTAATTTTATGAATAAAGCGAGAGATGCAAGAAGAATGATCTGATTGAACTAATGAAAATATGAAAATTAACACTTGCTAATTTTGGGGATAACAATTGGCATATAATATAGTAATATAAAACTATAAGATTTGAAACTAAAATAATGAAACACGTGAATATATATGAATATATGGTAACATATATGCATAACTTATATATTTACTTATTATATCTATTTGGTTTCGGTTTAGTTCAGAATTAGTCTCGGATCAGCCCGAATTCGGTTCGATTCCAATCCGGTTCCAGTGCTAAAATGATTGGAATCAAGATCCAAATTAAAATTTTTAGTTCCATATTTTTTAGAATGAGCATTAAACCAAAGCTACTTCAGAATCTAACGAGAACCGAAACCAAGATATTCGGTTCGGTTCAATTTTCGGTTCTATTTGATTTTTTGTTCTACCCTACTAAATATTGTGTTTTGATTGGAAAATTAGAAATTATTCATGAACTGGGAAAGTTATCCCAATTCTAAAATTTAGGTATTTGGCCTATCAAATGATGTGATTTTGTAAAACAAATTGTACGATTGTGTTTGGGAGGGTATGTTTTATAAACCTCAAAATTTGACGATGGTTGGGACCCAGGGAAGTTCTAACTGCTGCGAACCCCCGCTAGTTCTGTTTCCGTTTCTTCCTGGCCTTCTGACCATCAGGAAGAAGGAAAAAGAAAAAATTAAAAAAAAAACAAACAAAAAAGATAAGAAAAGAAAAGATTTTTAATAAAAAAAAGGGGGTTAAAGGAAAATAGGATAATTTGCAAGAAAATTATCACGACGGAAATAAAATCCGTTATTTTCCAAAAAATTTTATAAATCTGTTGTTTTCAGAAATATTAATTTTCAGTAATTATTTTAATAATATTTATTAATATTTTAAATACTTAAAATATTAACAAATATGAAAAAATAATTTTAAATTGAGGAAATATATCCTAATTGAACATAAAATTTACAAAACTATTATTTCCAAAAATTTTATTTTTCTAAAATTATTATAATTTTTTTAATATTATTTATTAACATTTTAAACACTTAAAATGTTAATAAATATGGATATTTGGTTTTAAATTAAAGAAAAATGTTATACTTGAGAAGAAAATTATTTCAAATCTAGTATTTTTAGGAAATTTTTCTAGAGATATTTTCATATTTTTTAAATATTATTTATTAATATTGTAAATATTTAAAATATTATTAAAAAGGAGCAAATAGTTTTGAATTACGTAAAAACACTCCTTTTGTAGAGAAAATTATTTTCATCTAAAAATGAATATTTGGAATTGAAAATTTATTTTTTTAGAAGCACTTTTCATTAATATATTAATATTTTAATAGAAATAAAATATTAATAAATATAAAAAAACTTGATTAAAGATAAGAAAATTAGCGGAACTTCCCCCAAGGCTTTTTACTTGATTGTATGCTAAAACTTTTGGAATATTTTAGATACTTGAACTAATGTCGAGGAGATTTGTGGACGAAACTTGATCCTAAACTCATAGGTACTTAAATTTGTTTTTAGACGAACTTTAAGGACTGAGGCCGGTCCTATGCTCATAGATGCACCCCAAATACTTGATTCAGTACATGGAACACTTGGTTACTGGCATGTTTGGCATGGTATAAGCTCTTTGAAATTAACTTAACGTGACATATACAGTACGCGTGATATGCGGATGTGATATTAATTACTTGACTTGCATACACTTACTTGGTCAAATCATGACATACACAACAATTATATAGTATATATATGTTATTTTGTTTGTGGCATATTTCTTAATACATTTAAAGTGAGGCCCAACTAAGTTTTGTTTTCCATGTACTCAGTTAAAATGACTCAGTTATTGATACTATAGTATTTTGGTATTTGAACTTGTGGGATGTCTAATCATTTGTTAGAACCATTCTTGAACCTGTACTTGTGTTAGTATAGTGGTCCATGGCTTAGCCAATGGTGTCCACATTAGCAGTCAGCCTAACATGGCTTATGTTGACTTATTTTTGGGATTTATGATAGTTTATGTTTTTACTTGATATGTGTGTGTACATGCGACAAACGACCTTTACGATCCATTCTACCTGTACAACAATTAGATGAGAAGCGTATGAATTAGATACTATTAATCTTTATAACATGATAAGTAATAAATATATTTATCCGTGCACGTTATTGATTATTGTACAATATGCGTACATGTTATGTTAATTCTTAATTTGTAACTCATTTAACCAAATCATGTATTTCAAATATTTTTCTCTTTTAAGTGTATATAAATATGAGACTTCACAAAACCTTGTAGGCAATGGACCAATGGCCTCACCAAACGTTGATGAAGCGGCAAGCATGTCGACCACTGTGGTCGCACCTCGTGGAGGAGCCTCAACTCTGGCTTTTTATATAAGTAAATAAAGAAAAAAATGAAAAGGTAAGAAAATAAAGATATTGGAGGATTTTTTTTTTTCAGCATAAATGTAAGATGAGAAAGAAAATACTCAATTGACCTGGAATCTATGCACTAGCTAGCCAATTAAGGGCCACAAACTAGCTACATTAATTACGAAAATTTATACCCCTCATTCCTAAAATAAAAACTGTACCTCCTATCAAAATCTCATATTCTTAACAATTAAATTATTAAATGAACTCAAAAGAGTTAAATGAGGTTTACGTTGACAAATTTGTCATTAATAAGTGTAATTTTAGTATATTGCAAGTAACAAATTTATTACATTTGAAGAGATAATTTTGAAAGTTTAAATTTTTGTTAAACTTATTTTTAGAAAGTGAACATTATTTTGAGATACATTAAAATAAAAATGTGGATAATAATATTGGGACGAAGGGAGTATTGCTTCCACCGATTCTATATTTGGAAATAATGAAATTAAAAAAGTTCCTTTAGCTTCATAT
>MKEJ01106634.1:0-13319 GCA_001753735.1 Embelia ribes
ATACAAATAAAGTTAAAAAGAAATTTATGTTGATTACACTGTAGGTCTTGGGGTCCGAGAACCAAAATCTATCTTAGTTGTGGTAGCTTTATCTTAGCATTTGCGTGGCGGGTTAAGGGTCTGAATGAACTCGACCATTTGTGTAGTGTGAGGAAAGTCTTGGGAGCCCGAATGGCCCAAGGATGTAACGAAAGTCTTGAGAGCCCGAATGGCCCAAGGATGTATCGCCGTGATGCCAACAGAGACGCTCCATGGTGGCTTTGCTAGTGAGCAAAAATGGGAGAGGTCGAGCATCCCGATGACGTGTATGATTTATGGTATGTCCATTATGGGAAGGTCATATGACTTATACGGCTCTTCATGTTATGACTTATGATCCAGAATTTGGGGGCGTTACAATACAAACGCTGACAAAGGTAATTAACTACAAAGGAGATGTATAGGTGAGTAAAGGCTAAGTAATTAAGGGTACCAACAATATGACGAAATAGTGTCGGATCATCATAAGGATCATCCAGAGTAGCTGAGGAAATTGCCGAAGGAGATATATGAGTAGCTAATGGCTTCGCGATAAGCATACCAGTGTTATGCAATAGATCATGAATATAACGTTATTGGGTAGGATATAATCCATCGGTGCTACAATGAGCCTCAACTCAAATAAAGTAGGGCAACTTGCTTAGAGATTGGATCGTAAAGTAAGCCACCAATGCAATAATCATGAAATCTAAGTGTTGGGAGGTACTAGTAATAATAATATTGTCCACATACACCAAGACATAAACACAGGTGGCACCATCGGCTTAGGATTAACGAAACCCCATAAAGAGAAGCTTGGCACTGAGATTAGAGAACAAAGCGCAGGGAGCCTGTTTGAGCCCATAGATAGCCTTCTGAATGTGACATACATGATGTGGAAAATGCGGATGAATAAATCCCAAAGGTTATTGCATATAAACATTTTTAAAAAATAACCATGTAAGAATGTATTAGAAACACCACTCTGTTGAATAGTCCAATAAAAGATATAGCAAGAGAAAGTACAAGACGAATAGTTGTATACTTCACCACCAGACTAGATATCTCATCAAAATCCGCCCCTATTGTTGATGAAAGCCCTTGGCAAACAAACGGATTTTGTACCTCTCAAGTGAACTATCCGAATTCCATTTGATACGAAAAATCCATTTATAGCCAACAATAGATTTGTTATGCGGATGTAGAACCTAAGTCCTATGTAATTTTGCGTACTAGCTCATCAAACTCGAGGCCTGTTGCCTCGCGCCACTTCAGATACTTGACTTTCTATGTATAATAAGTAAGCTCCTTGTCGGGAGGCCCGAAAATTGCCATAGCTCGATAAGCAACATATCGAATGGTGTTTTCTGTAAACTACTTAGAACATTTAATATTGTCTTTCAGCTTCGTGCACATGCTGTGATGGGATGAAACTTGGGGAGGACCCTCAGGAAATGCTACATATAGACCAAATGAGGAGGAAATAGTGCGCAAAATGGTAGAGGGTAAGGAAGTAGAGTTGGGAGGGGTGCTAGATACGATAAGGGTAACGAGAAACGCATTGTAATCAATGGGACCCATGACTGAGGTTGGCCAAAGAGAAGAAAAGCATATTGGAAGGTTAGGCTTAAGGGTTGGTTGTGTTGGCGTTGCTTGTTAGGTTAAGGATTGTAGACATAGGTTCGTGGGTCAATGGGTTTCATGGTTTGTTTTAGTGTTACGTAACACAGATAAGGAAGTGAACGGGAATACCATTTCGTCAAAATCAACGTCACGACGTCACATGAGATATAAATGTTATTGGAAGCAACGTCAAAACAACAATAATCACGATGGGATTGACTGTATACAAGGAAAACACATAGTTTGGACCGAAAATCAAATTTGTGACGATTATAAGGTCATAAATAAGGCCAACAGGCACAGTAAATACCCGAAAAATAGTGTAATTCGGGTTTTGCCCAAACAAGTTTTAAAAAGGTTACAATAACCGGAGTGGGTAAATAGTTTAGGAAAAAACATGTCCTTGTAAAATCATCCTCCCAAAAATGGAGAGGGGTAGAGGATTCAACAAGTAATACAAGCCTAGTTTCCACAACATGACGGTATTTTCATTCAACGACATCATTTGGTTGATGAACATACGGGTAAGGTAAGTGATGAATTATGCCTTGATATTGAAAATAATTACCAAGTCGTCGAAATTCCCACCCCAATAAGTTTGTATTGATTGAATTTTACGTTCAAATTGGNNAACCATTAATTGATAAAGAAGGGGAAGAACCCAATAAATCCATAAACAATAAATTTAAAGTAAATAAAGACACAAACTGAGATAATTTAAATGGTAGTTGACAACTTTTACCACGTTGACAAGTATCACAAACTTGAGACATGCTTTTATTTGAACTGGGAAGCTGAAACTAATTGAATAACCGCTTCACTAAATGTGACGAAGAATGCTCAAAACGAGCATGCCAAAAATCCAAAGGAGCACAAATACCAAAAAAATTTGTGGAAGGATATTATGGTTGAATATCTCGAAAAGGGTATGGACCTGTGCCACTTCTGTTGCAGTAGATAACCTTCCCTGTAGTTGCATCCTTCACAAAAAATAAGATAAGTGAAACTCAACAAATATATTATTGTCAGCTGTAAAATGACTAACAGAAATTAAATTCTTTTCAATTTTTGGGGCATACAATATATTGGAGAACTGAAAACTGGAATTCAAATAGTGTGCCAAATACTTGTAATTCTCAAAACTGTACCATCCGCAATATGAACTTGGTCGTTAGCAATATAAGGCTCAGATGAAAGAGTCAAATTTTATAAATCAGGAGTAATATGATGAGTGGCTCCAAAGTCATGACACCAAGGATCAATCTGCAGTGGGTACTGTAGTAGATATCTGGTGAAGGTGGGGGATAAGCGTCCACATTATAGGCCGAAGTAGTATTAGACGCCCCGTAAAACTAATGATCAAAGCGGTGCAGACACTACAGATTGGTGTGACCAGGGGCACAACAAAGCTGATAAAATGGAGGCCGAAAGCCACCATGGGCGCAGCCATTACCCTGATGCCAGACCCAAGGGCAGGAGAGGCCCACGGGTCATCCGAGGAATAGTCCAATAGGGTCCCGGGAAACATTGTGGGCCGTGGGTGATGATATTGCACCTAGCTTAATGAGTTTGTTATTGCGTTCCATCCTCAATTCCTGATCAAATAGATGACAAAAAAATAGCCTTTCAAGAGAAAAGGTAAACATGCGTACGAATTGAAGTAATAACAGAATCATAACTCGAATCAAGACCCGCAAGTAAATAAGCTATGAAATTGGAGTCACAAAGCGGCTCACCAATAGCAGCTAAAGTGGCAGCATATTTCTTTATTTTTAGATAATAAGAATCAATATAAAGACTACTTTTCTTGAGGGTGGATAGCTCATATTTGAACATGGAAGCCTGGGCCCAAGATTGAGCAACAAAGAAGTCTCCAATATTTTCCATGCCTCCGCAGATGTAGTAGCTTCAACAAGACGAGGAAGTAAATCCTCGAAAACCTACAAGATAATAGCACTTAAATAAGTTGGTCTTGTTGCATCTAAACGTCATAAGTGGGATTGAGACGAGGAAGGATAGGAAGGCCACCAATAATTGTGGGGGATACAAGTTTTGACGGGCATGGATTGGAACCATCAACAAACACATAAAGACCTTGGCTGCAGAGATATGGAACCAATTGGGTCTTCCATAAAAGAAAATTATCAAAGATAAGATTTAAAGTAATAATATGAAGTTTAATTACCGCCGGAGCAAAAGAAGAGGCCGGGTCTGGAGTAGGATGGGAGGCATGAGCCACGGCAGCCGCCTGGAGTGCTGCATTTGTGGCAACATGCGGGTCAGCCGCGGGTGGGTCGGTGGCAAGGTGGTCAACCGGGTCTGCCATTTTGGAGAAAAAAAAAAGATTAGGACTTGACCGTGATCAATTGGCTCTTGATACCATGTTATGATAAAATAATTATTTGTATATTGAATTGATTATTAATGTGATAAAGCCTTCCATCCCCAGACACATATCCAGTGAATATAAATTAGTTGAATCATGATGATCATTGATCCAGTGAATTGCGTCATTTGCACATATCCGACAAGTAGATCTCAATCTGATAAAACTTGCAATCCGCTACCTTCCAACCCTAGACACATACTACTTTGTAATGTCACAATTTCGTGGGATCAAAAGCTAAAGAAAAGGGAAAATAGAGTCCCAAACCACCCGAAGGAAGAGTGGACTATAGGTCACTGGTAGGAAGAATGGTGCATTGGTTTGTGGTTGGATTATAGATGTAGTATTTGTGTCCATAATCAGGAGACGATATAGCAGCATAGAAACCCATTGCAAGATTGTGAAATTTTTAGGCCTAGAGGATTGGACGCAAGAGGCCGAGAAGCGAGTGACGGGTCGGAGGACAAGAGTGAGAGGAACCCACAATCCTCATCAGTGGCCGAGGTGCGTACGAAAAGGTCAACGGGCCTAGCAGCTGTCCGTTGGTGATGGTACGGCTGCGCGAGAAGTCGGGGCCGGCTATGAGAGCCTGCCAGTGCTTGGAGACGGATTTAAATCAGATAAGGGATTTGTCGGTCAGGCACAGGAGGATTGGGGTTAAGAGGTCGTCGTTGTAGGCCACTTCTTCAGCGGCCAGGGATGAGAAACTGTCCCCATTGGAGCTTTTGGGACGTTTAGGCAGCATTGATACAAACAACAAACAAAACAAAGCCTTAACAAAATCTAACGGATCCTAAGCTCCAGGTTTTAAATATCGGCTAAGCTGATGAGTAGTATTTTTAAGGATCAGATTTGACTGTTTCACAAACTTACCCATTTGGGTTCTTGTTAGATTGGATAATTAAGAGAGCGTTTGACGGCACATCTAAAAACAGTTAATTGGCTTGAGTTGGCTTCATCGGTTTATTCAATTTGGTTTTGATTGTTGCACAGCCTACATACAAGTGCTTCTAGAAATCAAAAGTCTATTTACATAATTTTTTGGCGTTGGCGAATTTTTTTAAAACACTTATCAAAAAATGGTATCTCTTAGGCCTAGTTTTCGAATGTTGGTGCTTTATATTACATAAATTACAATATATATATATGCCTCTGTGTATGTATCAAATGGTTTGATAATGTTAAAATAATATTGATATTTAGAAGCCATTTCACAATTATTGACCAAACACGCATATGTGACTTTTAAATCTAAAAACACATTATAAATAACGTCCACCAAGCACAAATAATTTTTTTAAAAATGCTTCAAAAAAAATCCATTGTTCGAAATCCATATACAAATGAACTTTTACAAAAAGTAAAATTTGAACCTAACACACCCAATATATATGCGTGCATTGTGATATCATAGATGTTAGTATGGCACGCGTTACTGCACGGGTTTCACACAGTTTCAACTAAGAGCAAAAACTATAACCATTCTAAGAAATACATACCAACAAATAATTAAACATGACATGCTTCGGACGAGCTTCAATGATCCTACGTTATATTTATAAACCTAGAATTGAGTCAAGAAAATCAAAATCGTAAAATCTTTAACCATAAACAGATTGAAGTCTAAGTTCTACTCAGAGTTCGTAAGTCTGAGTTTATTTGAGATCGAAATGGATCCTTCTAACTCGGATAGTAAAATCACTAAAAGGTTATATATAAATACAAAGACAAAATTTAACAACGGCGCATCGATGTCCTATTATTTGATCAACCACCCTGTGACTTAATTGTACAAGTAAAAAGTAACCCTTCTCAAAGCAAATAAATCAAATAGAATGAGTGCGTCTCACAACAGCGCATGGCTTCTGGTTCTCGTGGATCTTAGATTGTCAATACCCACTTTAGTTGTATGTATTGTATGAGCCAACACCTCACATTTTGATATAGACGACACCATAGTCTCACGCTAAAGTTTTCTACCCTGTTGAGCCACGGGGCTATCCAAAGAGGTGAACATAAAGTTGCCAGAAAATAAAGCTTCTTTATCTGCCCAAGAAAAAATAAAACTTGGTTTTTAAAACAAAATCTAGCATACATAATCTAAATTCAAAAATGTAAACAAAATAAAACAAACTCTAACTTCAAAAATGATGGGGAGATAAGCAAAACAAGCTCTGATTTCCAATTGAGTGGAATGATAAGCTCATAGATGACAGTTAAAAAGAAACCTTTTCAACTTACACAAAGTGCACTAAAAAAGGCATCCCCAATACCGGTAAGCTCGAGTATTACTAAAAACCCCAAAAGAAAGAAGCTGCCATCAGCCATCAACTACTTGACCACAAAATCTAAATAGAATTTTTACAAAACGGATGACAGAATAGAAGCATCAGGATATATCCAAAGGTAAGTATACCTGTTAATGAAAGGCAAGCAGATTCCCTTCGAATATACCTTGACATTGCCTGCATACGTAACGTAAAATTGTAAGGGATATCCAAACCCACCAAACCAGTGCAAGTCCTAAGGGATTAAAGAAGAGGTAAGACTTGCCTGAACAGCACGTAGTCCAGCATCATTTGGTACAGATGAGCCCTCATCAGAAAAGACATTCCTGCAATACATACGAAGTACAAACAGAAACGTGGAAAATTAAGCAGGGCAAATAAGATAAAACATTGTTCCACATCATACATAAATGCATATATGATAAATTTTCTTCTGCTCGCTGCACAAGCATCTATTCATGCATTTCCATCACTAAATACAGAAGAAGACAGCATTGATAAACTGTAGGATGTTAATGTATCGTCAATATAATTCTACGCCAACATAATAGCTGTAACACCCCCGAACTAGCTCTCCCGTTAAACTCATATATATATTTTTCTAAGCCATTTTTAAAGGGATTTTCTACTATTTCTACAGCAATAAAATGTGGATTTTGAAGAAACTACAAAAGGAAATTTCCGTTTCTGCATTTTAATTATTTTTCCTGCACAAGAGTCATTTTTACAGGGCTGAAAATATTACAGAAATATCATGATATATTTGGAACATTTTACAGGTACTATTATACATTATTCTGCATTTCGGAACATATTCAGAGTGCGGGGAGAGTGTAGATAGAATTCATTCGCATACACTTGACTTCCATATCCCAAGGCGAGGTACGAATCTGACACTATTAAGTGACTTACTCGTCTGCCGTTGTTCATTTGAGCATGTGAACTCGGCAGAGGATTCGGAGCGGCATAGAGGTTAGAGAGAAGGATCGGATACAGGAGCAATTTTGCATGCGTATATAGAGCTTGAGACCGAGCCACTCTTGATATATATATATATTGAAAGTAGATCTCGTATATTTTGACTGATGGGCATTTTAGTTGCAGTGTTGTATAATTTTGTGCTCTTCTTGATGCATGGCTCATTTTCAGGTAGTAGTTGTATTTTGCAGAGTATAGTACGTTGTATTATGTTTTATGTTTTTATTTGGTACTGTGCCGTTGAGCCAGACCTGTAGTTATTTTCTGTATTTTATTTTGTTATCAGCCACACAGGCTTTCTACAGTGGGGTCTAGATTTGTATATACTAGACTGGTTGTATCTATTTTTAGGGGAGATGCTGCCCAAATTTTGTTCCACATGTATATATATCTTAGCTGGACTTTTGTGCAGTTCGGTTGACTTTTTCTAATGTACACATGCATTTTTAGCGTATATCATTTGGGATTGGTTATTATTGTTATTATTAGTAGCATTGCCAAGTCAACCTCTCGTTACAAAGATTTTGATTTTAAAAAATATATATATGGCTTGGAAAAATATATATACGAGTTTAACGAGAGAGCTGGTTCAAGGGTGTTACAATAGCCCTTACAGCCTCCAAACAGCGGAAGTGTTTGTCCCTCTTTATGTTATTCCAATATTGTTTTCCTCTATTATATATTATTCTCAAGTCATAACAATATTGTGATTCCTTCCTATGATCAAAAGCCAGTTTCCAAGACCCGAAACTGTAACCATCTCAGCCAAGTAACAAAGCCTCAAATGTCCTGCTCTAATTTTCTAGACATTGCTTTTCGAGAAACCAATTCTAAGGTTATGAAGCTGTTCAACCTTTATGAAATTTCTGGCAATCAAGTACAATATCCATCCAACCACCTTGAATTTGTTCCATCAGTAAGTATAAGTCCGCCGGTACAAAACCTTGGTAATTGGTTTGGCAGTTAAACTTATGAAAGTTTTCTAAAACTGATTAGCAAATTTAAGAGCATGTAAGACAGAAAAACTGATAAAACAGAACTGCTTAATAGAAAAGGCAGTCAATATGTGTAGTTGAAGCCAATACGAGTGCTTCATAAAATAGGAGAGAATTCAGCCAACTCCAGCAAATAACTCACCTCCATAACACATTATCCAACTCCTCCTGTTTAGCTTCCGGAAGCATGGCAGCATCGTAAGCAACAATGTTTCCATAAAATATTTTCTCCAGGTCCTTCATCCATGTAATCAACAGTAAGTTAACCTGCCATGACCACAGGTGCATCAGGTTGCATACAACTTAATCGTCTTACATGCCAGAGGAAAGTGATGAGATGAATGTTAATTTATTAAGTAAGAACTGACATTTTCGCTTACCCAGAAACGGAAGAACTGACTGTTTTACCTTGTTAGAAATGATACTTACAACAAGCTGTTGATATTTTTTCAAATGGTTTTTGATGATGTAGAACCCTGGCATAATTTTCTATTTTCAATTCTAACCCAAAGCCATATTGAATTAGAACTTACATTTTCACTTCACCCAGAAATGGAAGAACCAATGACTTCACCAAGTTAGAACTGATAATTTCACCAAGTTGTTAATCTTTTTTTTAAATGGTTTTGGTAAGGCAGAACCCTATGGAGTACAGGATACATAATTTTCTATTTCCAACTATTTTTAAAGCTTCAAGATGATACCCTTCAAGCTAAGCTCATCCAATGAATTTAGTAACAAATTTCACAAAGTTAAGAGGGATTGTCCTTTGGTTTATATCAAATTAACCTTCTCCACCTCCCTACACAAAACCAGAAAAGAAAAATAGAGGATAAACTAAAAGACAAGAAGTCATGCTTTGAATATTAAGTAAGCTAAGTTCATTATCAGACTCATTAGCCTAACTCTAAATACTTCTAAATTTATGGATGATAATAATTCTACAATTAGAACTATAGAAGCCATACAGAATACTTCCAAGGAGCTCCTGTCCCTAAACTGTGATTATTCCCACGGTTTACTCACAGACAACCTAACAGTTCAATTTTTAACTCAAAAATCAAAATTCATTCAGCTAAACAGAAGTAGTGAACACACTGCCTTTCATATTAAGATGCAATTCAGTACACTCTAAGCTCCTCAATTAGGATAAATTCTCCATGGGATCAAGTCAAGATCTAGATTACTTACCCCAGCCTTTGATACTCTCACTTCTACATCATGGTTGTAGAGTTCATACAAGTATTGCCCAAACTCAACACCTTCCTTTCCTTCTTGCTTCATACGACGTAAGAAAAGCCACATATGGATCACAAGCAAAGAAAACGTGGTTTTAAAGGTCTTCTCCAAGCTAAATACTGCAATTGGAGAATAGTGACCTCTAAGATTAGAGAAAAGTCAAAATAGCACGGATGGAATTTAAATAGAAATTACGCACTATAGCTACATTTGGTATGTAGGGATATAAACAAGATTGAAGAGCGACCTCACGCAACAAAACATAGTCGGTCAATAATAGACATTTCAATCCAACATCTCACTGACCACGTGTCAGAAAGGTGACTATGCTCATAATTAACATCTCAAGATTCACATAAAAACCAAAGTAAGTCACTAGGACTTTGAAAAAAAAAACATGATGTGCCGAAATTATCACGTGGCAAGATACTTTTAGAGGGGCAGATGAACTCAAGGCATATTGAATGTTTTAAGCATCCCATCTTCAACTCCCAAGTATACCTCTTGTTCGATATTAAATAAGCCTATAGCTAGGGAAAAATAATGTATTCTCAATATAAACATACACCAAAATATGCGCATTTGACAATAACATATGCACAACTAACAAAGAAAAGAGTCGCAGCAAATCCACAGTACACAAAATGTAAGGAAAAAGATCCATCACTAGGGAACCAAAGTTTGCAAAGACCAACCATTGTAGATAGCAGGTTTATCAGCTTGAGAAACAATTCGACGGTAAACAACATTTGCCCCACGAATGGACTTGCTTTGTTTGCTGTAAAATAGCATCAGCTTGAGCATAAAATGTTTAATACCCTCATATTTTGGCTCTTCAGCTCTCAATGGAGAGTCATCAGTCAAAGTCAGTGAACAGGGCTTGGACCAAAACATCTTATTCAAATTTACCTGTTCAGAGATGCATGTCAGACTCAGCACTGGAGAATTGAACAAGCAATAACAATATATCACCTAATTCAGACCAATCAAAATCTAATTTTTCTTCACAAAATATAGAAAAACATGCTTGACCTCAAAGAACAACCATAAGCTACAACTCAGGAATAGATAACATGATCCCGAAGACAAAAGAAGACAAAAGAGAAATGTCAACTAAATAATATCAAGACTATGATACGATATATCTTCTAGCTTCCAAATTGTCTTGCATCAATTTAAAGCAAACTACACCTTTTAAAGCTAGACCCAGAGTAATTAAACCATGCAAGAACAGTTCATCATTCATGATAGAACAACAAACAAGTTCGACAAACTCACAACAGAACATACATGCCATTATCAAAACCTAAGTTAGTAGAATTAAAATGAACACCAAGAGTTGACGTTGGACAGGCAACTTAAAGTTTGGGAACCAGAAAGGCCGAACAAAATTTATTATAATCGAACAAGGAGCTGCTTCAATAACCGTGGTCACATTCTATTGATTATTGACTAAAAAAATGTCACATGAAAAAAAATAATAATAAAATACACTATATTTACGTCAGACCAAATTTCCAAACTTATAGCAGTTTAAGAAACATTTCGCTTTCCTGATGGAAATGCAATTCTGGAGTTACCATGATCAGAACAAGTAATACCTTCAAATATATCCAAATAGCAAAGTAAATGTTCAGCTGAAGTTGCAACTTTGCTCAACAGAAACTACACTTGCTACCAAACTAACTGATTCTAATACCTCAGGCATAAGTTTGTAAATTTTAAGATTCCTGAATTTAATAGAGTGACAGAACAAATGGATTTTTTCATCTGGACAACCAGCTAAGAGAGATCATTGGAGTAACTCTGATCAGAACAAGTAATACCGCAAATTTCCCAAAAATCACACATAACAATCAAGCTGAATCACAACTTCAATCAACAAAATAAGAAATTGACTCTTGCAAATAAACAGATACCCCTGCATAGTATTTGTACGTCTAAGAAATTCTGGATATTAGCACATGCACTTTACCATGTGAAATGAACGAAATACAAATTGCCCACGGCATCATACACGACAATTGAGCAGAATTGCAACCTCACTCAATAACACATAACTATACTCCTAATTCTCTCTTCCAAATAAATTAAATCCATCAAGAGTACTGCTCATAAGTTTCTGCGATACTGGAATATAATCCAGTACGAGAATACATGCATTTTCTTATGGTTTAACGCAGCTGAAAGAGTTGTTGGAGTAACTACCAACAGCATAAGTAATACCTAAAATTCCCCCAAAAGGTTCAACTTCACTGAACAGGAAAAAAAGTTGCACATAACCATAAACAAAATTGACTCTTCTAAAAGAATAAATACATCCAGCGTGTAATAGAACTTTTCAGAATTCCCGTTGCAATAAAAAAATATCCATTTTCCAAATGTGAAAACGTAGGGGCACATGAATTGCTGGAGTAACTATGACAAAAAGGCATATATCCATATATTCCCACAAAATCACGTACAAAACTTGCTAGGCTTGGACCATTATTTATGAATCAAACTGGTTCAGTGTCGGATCAATGACAAGCGAACTAATATCAATTTTTTTCAGTCCAGTTTATGTCCGAATCCGGATTGATTTTTGTTTCCTCGGTTCTTTTGTACTGCTATAATGATATATATACACACACACAAAAGAGAGCGCACGCACACACACACATATATATATGTATAATAAGCATATACAAATACCTACACACTGTTGAACTATGGACCAAAACAACACATAAACCCACAAAATCACACAACAAATTTCAGCATAAATTTGCGGCTAAAAACAGCAAATTCACTAATTCCCAACATTGATTTTTACAGAATAAGTGAACAAATGAATAATATACCTCCGGTAGAGAGCTAGTGAGAGTGCTCCTCTCCACAGAATAAGGAGTGATGATCCGATCAGCGTCGGCGGCGGCGGAGGAGGAGGATTTCGAATAGGTCCGCCAAGAGAAATCGCCGGAGATCTGCGATGACGAAACCCTAGCGGCGGAGAGATGAGCCGCGGCGGCTCTGCTCCATCGAGATAACATCTTCTTCGGTTCCAAAATTCTTACAATTAGTATTATATAAAATATATACAAGGGGTGTATGTATCGCGGTCAAAGAAGAAGTGTTCGTTTCCGTTGGGTTTTAATTATGATTTGTTACAATCATGTTTGAGTGGGTTCATGGATTTTTTGAAACCGGTAAATTTGACGGAATGACTCAAATAAGTGTCGAAAAAGTCAAGTTTAATAATTTTTGTAAAAATAATCTTTTTGATTGTGAAATGGCCAAAATATTCTTGTCCCAATTTTTATCCTTTTTTACAATTTTTCCTCATTTCCCCTCATCTCTCTTGCTCTCGCTCCCCCTGTTTTTCGTTCTCCGTATCCCTCTCTCTCGCTGTTTTCGTTGTTCTATCTCTCTTGTTATCATTCTCTTTCTCTCTCCATCTCGGTTGAATAAGACATCCACCGTGAAATTATCAATAGATATATGAAATGTGCATTTTATGTTATACATTGTAAATATGATGCATCTGTTATGTTAAAACCAATAATCGTGAATTGTAAAAATGAAGATTAGTGAAGAAACGTTGAAGAATTTTGAAGAACTTCAAATTCTTCACGAGCCTACACAGGTTCGTCACGAGCCTGCATGGGTTCGTCAAGAGCCTGCACGGGTTCGTCACGAGCCTGCACGGGTTCTTCACGATCCTGCTGCACTGGTTCTTCACGAGACTACACTGGGTCTTCACATATACCATAATTACATTAGTTGATCTTCACATATATTTTCTTTTATTCA
>MKEJ01106640.1:0-17155 GCA_001753735.1 Embelia ribes
ACTTTGAGTGCTACAATTTAAGTAGGATAATTTCTATTTAACCTCTTTAGTCTTAAGTGTTATACTATTGATCTCATATTTAAGATAATATATATATATATATATATACTTAATATAAGTTATATTTTGGCATCTTTTATTTTAATTCTCACACATTGGGTTGCATATTTTAAATAACATAAATATATATAATTAATATTACAATTAAATTTAATACTTTATGAATTTAATTTATTTGAACTTACCAAAAAAATAAAAAAAGAAATAAAGTACTTGGTTAAAAATAAAATAAAGATAACAACCTAAAAATTTGCCTTGCTTGATGTTGAACTTTCACGCCACTATTTTTCTGTTACTATAGCATTTTATCATTTTTTTTGTGATACAAAATTTTATCATATGAATACATACAAATATCAATACGTTCCCCACAAATTTTTTTCGAAAGTATAAGAAAGTGAAATACTCTTTTCCGAGTTATAAATGCTTTCATGAATAATCAAAAGTTACTCCATATAATGAAAGACATATATGGAAAAAAAATGATTCAATTTAATGTGTTAAACACATTAATTAATTTTTTTTTTATAAAATTTACAAAAAAAGTAAACAATCTTATGTACTAATTGTGTAAATATTTTAATAAATATGACCATTAAATGTTTGTTTATAGGAAAAAATCATTAAATGTTATTGTAAAATATGACCATTAAATATTTGCTTGTAGGAATCATTAATTTAAAATTTTATTCCATAGAGTAACATGTGTTCTTTACAAAATAACAAACATGCCATGTTGGAATTTTATATTACAGTATATATTTACATTTTTGTTACCCAAGTTTGCTATCGCTCCTTGATTTAAAATAACATCTCAGCGTGTAGATAAAAGAAAAACAAAAAAAACCACATCATTTTGAATAATAACTGAAAAATAAATAGTATTTTTGAAAAATTGTCATTCTATAGTGGTATAATATATTCACATTTTTTTGTAAAATCTCTGTACAAATTTTGACTTAATATGATAGTATATAATTATTGAGAAAGAAAAGGGCAGATTATTTAACAAATAATCTGTATGCAAAGTTTGTTATCTTTTATTTTCTATTTCAGTTGTAGGGATTAATTTGTAAGCAGATTAGTTTATTGTAGCATCTTTAATATAATTATTGAACACATATCTATTATAAAAAAAGTATTAAACTTTATAGATTCATATAGCTAAGGAATGATCCAATTAATTAGTTTATCATTAGAATATGAAGAAAAAAAATCAATTTAGTTTGTCACCAATTAATTAGAATTAATAAAATAGAGTAATTTGACATAATGTAGCAGAATTTGTTTGAATTAAGCGCAATTGATCCTTTGATTTTAACCTTCTTCTAATTAAATTTATAAAATATTAAATTTAATTATAATATTAATTACATATATGTGTTATTTAAAATGTGCGATCAAAAGTGTGAGAATTAAAATAAGAGGCCAAAATATAACTTATATTAAGTATATATATATATATATATGTGTTATTTTAAATATGAGACCAAAAGTATAACAATTAAAACTAAAGGGGTTAAATAAAAATTATCATATTCAAATTAGGAGGCTAAAAGTATAAGAATTCGAAATAAAAAAGGCAAAATGAAATTATGCGCGTTTGTGTAACGTTTGCAGACAGTTTCCGTTCAAAATTTGGACGAAAACCGTTAAATGTGTACTGATTGAAAAATTATTTGCATGCTTGTAAACTAATTGACAAAATTTAAAGGATAGTGTATTAATTGATCAACGGGTAAAAGGTTTGTGTACTAAATGATAATTAACTGTTTAAAGAATTTGTTAAAATAATCTGAGGCAAATTTTCCTAGCATGCTTATTGTTTTACGACTTAGACACTGGCCAACCAATTCTCAGTAAAACCAATACATATATTTAGGAATTGAAACAAAACTGAGTTTTGGTTTTCTAGGTGTGGACCGATATTTTGAATAAAGAGGTATTTGGTTCCGTATTTTAAAGAATTTGTTAAAATAATCTTATGCAAATGTCCCTTGCATCCTTATTGTTTAACGACTTAGACACTAGTCAACTAATTCTCAATAAAACTGATATATTTATATGTATTTAGGAATTGTAACAAAATTGAGTTTTGGTTTTCTAAGTATGGACCAATATTTTGAATATAGAGTCATTTGGTTTCATATTTTAAAAAATTTGTTAAAATAATCTGATGCAAATATTCCTAGCATACTTATTGTTTTACGATTTAGACACTGGACAACTAATTCTGAGCAAAACTGATATATTTACATGTAATTAGGAATTGAAACAAAACTGAGTTTTTGTTTTCTAGGTACGGACCGATATTTCGAATATAGAGGCATTTGGTTCTGTATTTTAAAGAATTTGTTAAAATAATCTGATGCAAATGCTCTTAACCACGCGAAAACCGTCTTAAATATTTCGGGACTAGTAATCTATCATGGCTAGTTCAATGAGGAAGCAAAGATATCACCACTCACTGTGAGTAGTAACATCCTACAACTCATTTCAGCATTGTTAAATGAGCGGAATATATTTAATATTGAATCTATTCTATATCATCCAATAGTGATGAGGTGAGTTATAGAATGCTACTAATCATCCCTGTACCGGTCCAGTGGCTAGCCTCTCCCAAGGTTACATTTTTCCCTTTCTACAAGTGATACACATAAATCGAGTCAATCATGAACAAATTCGGACTTGGTTCCAATTCAATCATTAATGAGTAATCCGAATCTGAATAACAAAATAATTCGGCTCGACTAGTTAAAGACCCATACTCATTTAATTCAAGTATTTGTATGAATATATTTCAAATTAGAAACATTACTTTATGTACGTAAACAAATATAATTGATATTGAATCTAATAAATTTTAAAAAGAAAATCTATTGCAGTGCTTAAATAATATAATTTTTAATAACTTTACTCTTTTATAGTATAATACTAAGTAGAAAAAATTATACAACTTTATAATTGTTTGATATATCCGCAAGTACGCGATTATAAGTTCACGAAGTTATAAAAGATTCAAAGATTAAAAATATTTGTTCAAATTTTAAATAGATCATGTAAAGTCCTGTTTCAAATAACTAAAAAAATTAGGGGACTATGTGGCAATTAACTGAAAATGGAATGGAAACTTAATTTTTTTCCCTTTTTATTTCCGTTACAAGTTACGTTCTAATTCACACATTCATAAAGAAAGAAAGGGAGAAATCACATCTTGGCAAAACTCACTAAATCTGAGAAGAGAAAAAGGTCAAGAAGAAAATCAGTAGCGGATTCGGATTCCTTATCTCGCTCTCGTCGTTTTGACGTAAGTATTTATAAACAACTCTTTGGGTTGTTTGTAAGGCCCCAATATTCCAACAATCATGAATACATTACTAACCTTTAATTTTTATAATACTGATGACCATATCGGAAAGTATTGCTCATAATAGAACGTAGACAATGTATAATCCAAACAAAAATAAGCTCATGAGACCTTATTATCATGTTTTTGGTCTTACACAATATTAAGAGTGAACATAAAATCAAATCATGGCTAATGCCCTATAATTGTCTGAATTCGAAAATATAACACAACGGAAATAAACTAATAAATAGAGTTAAGTGCTTTCTCGAATGAACCTCGACATGTCCTAAGTCACCTTCCCTGAATGTGAGCTCCTAGTTCGGCTTGGCGTTTTCATGCAAAACAATAGTACAAAATCCGACCAATCAGGCACGAGTAAGAAATATATGTCCAATCTATCGAAATAATGAAACAGTATGTATAAAACATTTGCAGTAAAAATGCATAATATACTACTAAACCCAATATTCTAAAATATGTATAATTAATAAATGTAAATACATGAACTAACAAAAGTAAACCACATAACTAACCGGGATACCAGGTCCTCCCAGGTGGGATACTAAGTCCCTCCCGCACTTTACGCATAAAGCAACTGCGGATTGTCTTTGTTGCTCGTACGTCCAAACAAAGTCTATTAACAATAACCAAAGTCGACCATGGTCTTAGGGCCCCAAAGTCTATTAACAATAACCAAAGCCAACCGTGGTATTAGGGCTTCAAAGTTCATCAATAACAAAATCTGAAACAATCTTAATCCTAGGACCCTAAGGTTCTAGGCAACACAAGCACGTCAACATTTGTCTTAGGGCCCCAATATTAGCTAAATAATAACCATTATATATTCTAATGGATCCATAGGGTTTGTTTGGGCTTTTGGATCAGCTAGTAGTTCTTTTTCAATTTCATCATTTTAAAGAAAATTGTTTTGTTTATGATGCTTCCGTTTGAACGACCCCTCACTATCGTTCAAATGTCGGTGCCGTTCGAACGGCAACCACAAACAGATCGAATGGTGAGTGCAAAATAACACCAGTAGGCAATAACAACCTCGAAAATTACCAATTTCATTCCGTAATTTCTACAGCCTTAGTTTCAAGATTATACAATTATTTCAATCGTTTTGAACTTGAATTCTGCAACATACCTTATACGGGACTTAATAATTTTTCCCGCAAGCTCGGGAAAGATAAGTTCTTCTATCAAT
Source organism: Embelia ribes (assembly GCA_001753735.1). Classification (NCBI taxonomy): domain Eukaryota; kingdom Viridiplantae; phylum Streptophyta; class Magnoliopsida; order Ericales; family Primulaceae; genus Embelia; species Embelia ribes. Next base: position 4,617 of record MKEJ01106640.1, read on the forward strand.
AGTCACCCAAACGAGAACCTATAATCAAAATCAGCTGAAATATAGGTTATAACATTGACGTACATATCAATTCATCAATCAACCAACTTTTGGATGAATTTGAGAGATTTTGGGTATGAATTATCCGAAGAGTTTGTGAGAAATACTTACGTCAAAATGATGAGAGCAAGATAAGGAGTCCGAATCCACTATTGATTTTCTTCTTAGCCTTATTCGCCTTTCGGATCGAGCGAGTTTTGCCAAGATGTGCTTTCTCTCCTTCTATCCTCTTCTCTCTATGTGGACATGTAGATTAGAACGTGAATAGTAACAGAGAGAAAGAAAAAGAAGGGAATTGAGTTTCCATTCCACTTTTAGTTAATTGCAACATAGTTCCCTAATTTCATTAGTTACTTGAAATAGGGCCTTACATCCTTCATGCCCAAAATCTCTCAAATTCATCCAAAAGTTGATTGATTGATGAATTGATGTTTAGATCAACATTATAAATCTATCTCCACTAATTTTGGTTGTATGTTCGCATTTGGGTCACGTTTGATAGAATAGTTTGTCATTCCCGAGCTTTCCAAGGGAAATCATTAAGTCTCGTATAAGGTACGTTCCAAAATCCTAGTTCTAATCGATTAAAATAATATTTTAAATCTAGAATTGAGGCTGTAGAGATTGTGGAATAAAAGTAGTAATTTTTTAAGACTATTGTCACCTACTGGTTTTGTTTTGAAATCACAGTTTGAATGGTGGGTGGTTAGTTGGAACTAGGCTTTCGAATGGTATAGGGCAACAAAAATAATTTTCTTTTTCAAAATGATAAAAATGGACAATAACTACCTAGGGGGCTTATCTAAGGGCCCAAACAAATCATATGGGGTCATGAGAATAGATATTGGTTATCATTTGGCCAATCTTTAGGCCCTATAACCAAGATTGGTATGTTTGTGTTGTTTGGAACCTTAGAGCCCCAGTACTAAGGTTGTTTCGGATTTGTGGTTCATTTAGAATTTTGGGGACCTAGGACCGAGGTTGGTTTAGATTTTGTTGTTTATGAATCTTGGGGCCCTAAAACCAAGGTCGACTTTGGATTTTGTTGTTGATGGACCTTGGGGCCCTAAGGCCAAGGTCGGCTTTGGATTTTGTTATTGATGGACCTTGCGGCCCTAAGACCAAAGTCGGCTTTGTTTGACCGTGCGAGCAATAAAGACACTCCGCGATTGCTTTACGCTAAGGTGTGGGAGGATCTAGTATCCCACCGAGGAGGACCTAGTATTCCCGTTAGTTGTGTGGTTTATTTTTGATAGTTCATGTATTTACATTTATTAGTTGCACATGCTTTTGAACGATTGGGTTTAACAGTATATTGTACATTCTTACTACAGATATTCTATACATATTGTTTCATTATATCGATAGATTGAACATTTTATTCTGACTCGTGCCTGCTTTGTTGGATTTTCTACTGCTATTTTGCAAAAAAATGCCAAATAGAACCAGAAGCTCGGATTCGGGGACATTGACTTAGGACAAGTCGAGCCTTATTTGAGCAAACACTTAGCTCTGTTTATTAGTATCATTCCGTTGCGTTATCTTTATAATTTTAGACATTTGTAGGTTATAGGTCAAGATATAATATTATGTTCAGTTTGAATATTTTGTAAGGCCAAAAAATATGATAATAAGATTTCATGGGTTATTTTTCTTCAGTCTGGATATTGTTTATCTTCTATTATGAGTTTTACTTTACTTATACGTTGACCAGTGTTATAGAAATAAATAGTTAGCAATGTACTCTTACTTGTTGGATTATCGGGTCGTTACAGATCACAAGTAATATTTATATATCCCAAATAACTAAAATGTTAATAAAATAACTAAATAACAAGTGCACTACTTATCTAAGTGTTTGTACGGTAACTTCTAAATAAATAAGCAATTTATTTCTAGTTGAGAAAAAAATATATACATCTAAATAAAAACTTCAGATGTATTTAAATCAGAACGACAATAAGTTCATCTTAAAAGTAAAAAAGTAAAATATTATTTATCCTTTAAGTAAAAAGCTAAAAATTTGAAGCCATAAACTCCAACCAAACAATGCATAAGTTTGTTTGGTTACAAACTTTAAAAAAGCTAGTTTTTTTGGACCAAGAAAAAAATTACATTCATCATTCTTAAATTTTTAACCTTTTTGGCTAAAACAACAAGAAAAGTCCTCTCTATACAAGAATTTTATTTCTAGCAATGTATATGAATAATTGTGTTTTAAGGGCAAATTAATATAAATTGAGAACAACTTATTAATAATATTTTAATTTTATTTTTTATTACAATTAAATATAATAAATTATACTTAATTTGTAATTACCTTGCCCTCAAAACAAAGTAATTTTGTATAAAAACAAATTCTTGCACATTGAAAGAAAAAAAATCTGTACTGAGAGCGAATCCCAGGTTGAAAGCTTTACAAACAAATTCAAACAAATGTAAAGATTAAAAACCGAAACAAAACCTCAAAGAATCATCTTTCTTACAAACATCAAACCTATGGACACATCATATCAGCCAGTTGTCCATTGGCTTCATCATTGAGATGCTCCATATTTTACTTGCATGCAATCATACACTCTTCACTCCCAATGATATCAAAGTTTTTAATTTTGTGTTATATTTAGACTAGCTTGTTCTTTAATTTAATTTTTCCCCTTTGTTCTCCTTTACACTCTACAGCTTTAAGACCTGGGTTGGTTTGGTTTCTTATTTAATTAAATAATTCAATTTATTTTTATTTATTTAAAAAAAAATGTATGCATCTAACTTAAATTTTTTTCGAATATTTAAGCCAAAGCAACTAATACAATCTAACTTTTTAGAAGAACAAAAATAATAAATGAGAGTTTATAAACAGCAACCAAATAAGCCCAAACTTGCTGCTGTACATCATGAGTAGCAGCACAGTGCTTCTTACGTTTCTACCGTTGGATACAAAGTGCCAAATTTAATGGATACAACAAACCTTTCAATCCATCGATAAAAAGCGAATAAGAGAAGCCTAGTATCCCCCTTTCCCCTATTTATCTAACAGTTTAAAAACCGCACCCTGGGTCCTATACACTATTCCTTGGGTAATGGAGTTGTCTTATAATATAATTTTATTGTGGTATTGCTTTTTCTAAACTTTTTACCTTATCTAGGCAAAAGAAAATCTCAGTTTGTTGATTTGAGCAAGTAACATATTCTATACTATATTATATAGCCAGTACAAATTAAGATCCGTAAAAGGCTGCCACAGGAGAAATTATATCTTAGGGTTCATCAGTTAAAAGATTGTTTAGGGAGCTATGGTCTTAAAAAGAGAGGGGCATTAAGAACTTAGACAGGAACTCAGAGTAAAGGTTTAAGAGCTACCTAGGGTTAGGGTTAGAAGTTAGGCATTTAAAGACAAAAGGGATGAGAATTTTTTTTCATGTGATTTATCGGAATTGTTATAGTTTCAAAACAAATTTCTATAAATAAAAAATAAATTATTAGTGGTATATTTAATTTATTCTTAATTAAAATTAATTATAATAAATTAAATATTCAATTACAGTAATATTATTCTCAAAAATATAATAATTTTGTAGAAAAAATTTCTGTAATTTTCAAGAAAAATATTTCTTGCATTCAGAGCAAATTCATATAGAACGCAAAACCAGATGGCGACAATTAACAACAATAAACAAGATTAGATGTCCTTCAAACTAAATATTATTCATGTGAAATTTATTTATGTGGGAAAATAATATCTATTGGTTTTGGTCCAATACTTGAGACGTGCTAGAAAACGGCTACAAAAGCGATTTAATGAAAAACACATTAAAAAATTGACCCGGCACCGTAATAGTACATGATTTAAAAAAAAAAAAAAAAGATTGGTTCTAGTTTTCTTTGTTAAGATAAAATAATACATTATCCGGACAGAGATATTATTAAATAAGTGATGGGATGTCTCCTTGATCCATTAGACAGCATCATTCTAGTCTTTCTCATTTAATTAAATATGATTTTTTTGGGGAAAACAAATCACAAAAAATATTTTTTTTAAAAATTATTCAACTTAATTTTTCTATTTAATTTTTTTAAAATTTCTAATAATCACTATAATATGATGATATTTTAAATATATTTTCACAAGATTGTAAGTAGATTTTTACAGTTTTTGTGTTAAAAAATAAATTTTAATAGAAAAATGTGAGTGATAGCTACTCACTAAGAAATCTACTATAACATTGACATTTCTAACGAAAAAGACGACGTTGGGTAAAATTTCTGAATCAAATTTTTTATTTGAAAAATTAAATGAGTGTAATTATTTAGTTTAGGAAGAACTCTTCCATAATTTAGTTTAGAAATATGCTCCAATGCTTCACTTTTTCACCTCTCCGACGTATGAAAATATAACTCTTCCATAATTTTTGAAAGTAACTAAGTTTAGATATGTTTTAATATAACTCTGAGAATTTTTATAGAAAACTTTAAAGGGGAAAGAAAGAGAACTTCTAGTTGTTAGTTTGATTTAGTACAAGTAAAGAGGGTAATAGTTGTTTGGGTATATTGTTATCTACATTATTATCTCTATTCCTCAATAATTGTCATTTTAGTTTGTGATATATAAATTAAAACAATCATTAATTGGTCTTAATTTTAGAAAAAATAAATAAATTTTTATTTTATAACCCTTCATTAAATACTCAATACACCCCACTATAATAAATTAATAGGGTTAAAAATGGGGGAAAAAAATTAATATTTTATTAATTTTTTAAAGTAACAATTAAAAAGAAATAACAAAAATTCTCTAAAGTGACAATTATTAAGAAATTGAGGAAGTAACACGTCTAAATGGAGATATTGGCCCTAAATCCTCTCTGTTTCCTCAATGAGAAGACAATGTAATGCGTAAATCTAACAAAATATAAATTTATAAATATTGCACGATAATATTTTTAAGAATTTAATTTTGATATATCAACGGTGTATGAAGTCATATGCCATCAGTTGACAGAATTGCACCATATGTCCCATTCATTAATTAATTATTAATCTTAAAAAATACGTAAAATGAAATTAAATAACCTCACTCTCTTTTTCTCTCACTCCGCCATTTAGAGTTGGCTCGTTCCCATCCCCAGCAGTACCTTCATTTCCCTGATCTATAGGGTGGCACAAAGAGTTAGAGCGATGGCAATGGCTTGGCATTGACGATGGTGAAGACAGTAGCGGAAATTCCTAAAGAGATCGGAGGAAAGAGGGAGATTGAGATCAGGAAAAAGAACTTATTATTATAGTTTTAATGATTAATTGGAGAGTAATTAAATAAAATGATACTTATCACACTTTTGTAATCCGTGATACAAGGCTTCAGAGTATATATAAATTAAATTCTATTTTTTAATGTGTTGATAAAATCTAATTATTTTTATTCAGCTAACCTTTAGTGTAACCACCTAACCAAACTACGGAAGAGAAAATTTCGGGTTCCCAAATCCGAAATTCGGGTATCCGACTTGAATTATCAGAAATTCAGGTTCGGATTCGGGGTTTTTTTTCCCCAAAAATTCGGATAATTCGGGTTCGAGTTCGAATAATTCGAGTAATTACCTGAATAATAAAACGATGTCGTTTTATATCATATATATATATATATAAGAAACGACGTTATATATAATTCGGATTCAGTTCAAGTAATTCCGATAATTCGGGTTCGGTTTGAGTTTTTTACTTCTAATTCGAGTTTGGGAATTACGAGTTCGAATAATTCGGATTCAAAAATCTTATTTTTTCCTAAATAATTCAATTTCGAATAATTCAAATTAGATATACCCGAATACTTATTTCTAAACCAAAGCTCTATTGAAATGTTTGTGCATGTGGGTTATGACATATGCCACTATTTATTTATATGCATATAGAGAGCTAGCTATGGTTAAACATGGAGCTAGGTCTCTCTCTCTTTTGTTTTTTGTATTAGCTTTACGTCATGTTCATAACAAGTGGCTGGGCATGATTGAGAGATTGTGAATCAAAAAAGAAAGGACCCAACCTCTAGATGCTTGTACGTTCCATGAGAAGAGGGAATCGATGCTTTGCCCTTTCAAATGATACATGGTCCGTCCATCCTTAAATATTAAGTTTGGAAGTGACGTTAAAATATAATAATTTAATATTTAAATATTATAAAAATATTAAATTTGTATTTTTGAATATAATATAAATAAAAATTTGATATTTTTATTATATTTTAAAATTTTTAAAAAAGATATATTATTCAATTATTTTTGGAAGTAACGAGTTATATCTTGAAACCCTACATACATAATAATTATCTTGCGATTACTCCTTTTGGCATGTTCCAATAATTAAGGCTTGGTAAACTAGGCCCATTCTCAAATTATTTATTATTTTTTCTTACCTTTTTTCCTTTTTTTTTTTTTATAAAAATTATAGGGATGACATGCTTTTAATAATTATCATCTGCTTTTGTTGCGGTGCTATAAGAACAAGGTTAGGTGTGATTTTAAAAATTGCACTGCTTTTCCAATCATTCGTTATAATAACCATAACTTCAAAATTATTGTTATATTCCGGTACAAGCAAATTTTGTCACTTTCTTAATAAAAAAAACCACTCTACCAAAAGTCCATCAACTTTTACGATATGTTTACCCAACACTACTATTATAATCACTTAGACAATCAATTTTTAGAAATGGATTATTCAAATCACTATAATAATTACCAATTTAAAAATATTTGATAATTTTTTTATTTACAAACACTTTGGGCATTCACTGAAATTACTTCATCTTCAAGTTCCAGCTTATAGATTCAAAAATGATTTGCAACAAAACTTTTTCCTTGTTTTTTATTACTTGAAATTAATTTACTTCCTAAACCATTCTTTTAATTTTTTGGTGAACAAGAATAACTTTTAATGACAAAAAATCTTACAACTAATATTAACACGTTAGGAAGAAACGTTGTTTAATTATTCTACTCCAATATCTTAGTTGAAGAATGACAGAATAACCCTATTAAAAATTACTCATATAAGTATTTGTTTGATAGCAATTTATAATCTCTAAATTTTTCAGTTATTTATTTATTTTTCTCTCAAACGTTTAGCAGCTATTTTCTATTTGGGGTTTATAAGTTGAAAATTTTAAACTGAAAATATACAACTTTTTTATTAGTCAGAGATAAATAGATTTATTTATTTAAAAATTACAATCATACCAAACTATCATACTATTAGATTTTTATTTTATTTTTTAAAATTCTCAAATTTGTTTTTTTCCCTAAAGAAGACCCCATGGAAGTTAGTGGATTAATCAGACAAATCGCCCATAGGCTTAAAATAATCTCTATCTGCCTCTCCTTTCATCATTAAAAAAAAATTATGGCTGTAAATTTAGTACTTTATATATGATTGGAGCGTGTCATTGCAAACTATAAAAGCTATAAAGTATCACCCGACACGAATAAAATACGCACTGGAAAGAGCAAAACCTTTCAAACAAATAATTAAATCTATAATCATTAAACAACTCAATAGCGGTCACATCTCATGTTTTTCTACTATTGTTTCTTGCTAGCCTAATAAATAAAATATTATGCCCCGGATTCCAAACGATTTGGCGTGTGATCTAATGCAGCACAATTCTACTCATCAACATAAATTTAAATACTGATTGCGAGTACATTAGTTGAGGATCATATATATATATATATATAGGGTTTCACTAGCGCTAATTCAACATTAACCAACAGAAAACTACACTTGGTACCAAAGTCTTAACTTCGCAATTCTTACGACCAAATCACATGCATATGTAATCACATGCATATGTTGGATTATAGAAGCAAGGGCCGATAAGGCCGTGACTGCACTCAGGATAAATGTGTGAATACCGCCTTGTTAGTCTTCACAAACTCCCTTCTTGATTCGACCTATTCCCGAAATTCTGCTGCCAAACTTTATTCTTGTGTGCGATGATGGGAAGGTACATGTTCCATTGTCTGCTAGTTTTAAAATACAGAAATAGAGCAGACCATTATGATATTTACTGAATAAAAAAATGGTACCCTTATCAATTAAGGCATTATACAAAAGCATAAAATACTTATGAACAAAGCTTACAACATCGTAGTGCATAGAAGAATTGCAAACTCATCACCATTGTCAATTCGTAATGTCAAATCGTGTAGGTGGTTGTCACATGACACCATAGACTCATACACCCAGGGGTACACGAATATGCGTCAGAGAAATACTCAAACTCAAAATGAACGTATCTCGAGACTAATTTATGCTTAAAGATTTTAGTTGGGTGCCCCGTCCACACCCAAGAACCTCTCGTGAGACCCATCCAAGTAACAACACATAGGGGGGTCCGGTCTCTGAACCCCCAATTTTTGCTCAATAAATCACAGTTATTTTTAAAATTCATAGGAGTCTATCGTGGCTCAAAAATCACATTTTAATAGATTTATATTCGCTACACAAAGGTGTGTTTCCTCATATTACTATCTTTAGTCTCCACACGTTTTGCTCAACATATATTACTTATTTGGTGAATCATTCGTCGACTCGTCTCACAGTATTAGTTGCCGAAATGTATGTATTAGACTTATTCCTTACCCAAGTCATTAATTAATCTATTCTCTTTGCGATTAATATTTCCTTGCTAAGTTTACCAACGGATAATATATCTCCTAATTTCACAAATTCTAAGGTTCTCATGTTTCATAGTGATTTTCAATTCATATAATCTTTACCAAGGGAAGGAAAAATTCCTAAACGTTACCCTTTTCTAATAGGGGATACTCATGGTCGTAATTATTTTATAAATTGGTCTAATGTGTACATTTCTAGAATCTAGTAGAGACTCATACCTACTCTATCACTCATGTTAACCAAATTGTCTATTTCACTTATCCTTATGTTTCCATAATTTCATAAATGTTTATAATTCACCCAAAATGCCAAGTAAATTCTTTCAAAAATCGACAAAATTACCGTAAGGTGCCCAAATGCCTAGAAGCCGTAAAAAATTCAAGAAAGGTGTATAAATATTCCTACTTAATAATATTCGTCGATAAACGTTGCATGCATGTAAGTTTTATGTATGCTAATTTACTAAATTTCTTAATAAAAATACGAAATATAATATTAAAATAGCCAAAATTCAAAGGATACTCAATTTACTCATGGAATATCCTAACCGTACTTGAGTTGCTTCCAAACGAGTCGCTAGGAGGCTACTAAATGCTCATGCAAGACTGTCCTCACAGGGTTTCCCCCAACTTTTGATGTCTCGCGGACAAAACTAGGTCAAAATCTGAAACTGAAACACAATGCAATTGAAATTCTTAAGCGTCGGGTTAAATCAGTCTACAGATAGGACATATATGTCGATAGATTTGTTTTGTTTGAGGAAAATTTCGAAGTCTCACAAGCTATAACTTTTTCACTTCAATGATTGTCTCAAATTTCCATATTTTTTGTCTCGCTTGTGTGTCCTCCAGGTCCCTTTGTCGAGTAATGAAATTTTTCACGAGAAAATATGTCAAAAGTGGATAATTGAAACTAAAATTCAAGATCATACAACCTACGGCCCTTGCATGTAAAGCCTTAGTGTCCAGGACATGTAAAGATGGCAGGGAGAGAACTTACCCATGCAGCGATAATTTGGTCGAAAGTCATCAAAATGGGCTTTGTTAAAGCTCAGGAACGATCAAAATGTCCGGAATTCACCCTCATTCTCTACACTGAGTTTGTTGGGGTGAAATGGCCAACTTTCGTGGGTTTTCAGATGTTTTACGCCTGTGAAATAGGCTTGGATAGATGGCAGAATGCATGTATTGTGTTCTGCCACGTCTGTTATTAGTCGACGGATTTAGGACATCAGTTAACTGTTTGTATCAATTGACTGTTTAGCCAGAACAATCGATTGTTTTATTATGTTTTAGTCTATTAAAAATCCTAGTCCTTACATAAAATTAAAAATTCGTTAAAATAATAAACGTTCCTAATTTAAATAAACTTCAGATTTGTCGTTAAATTAGCCCTTATATGCATGCAACACCGAGGGATTTGCTTATAAGAAATGAATCTTACAACAATGTTCCAACAAATTTAATTTTTAATATATTTGTTTGAAGATGTTTTAAGTTATTAATTCCGTGTGTCCTCAATTACGGTTGCTCTTAATTATAATATGTACAATGAAAAATTGGAAACCCTTTATATGTATATTTGGAAATAATAAAGTGTGCAACATAAATCCTGACTACTTAAGTTAGTCTTTAATATGTGACTAAAAAGTTTGCGATTGGTATACAAAGTAATATTTTTTTTTGCAAAATAAGAAAAAATATTCCTTTTTAAGCAAAAAAAAAAATTATATATATAATGAAAAGTAGCTAGTTAATTTCTAAAAAAGCCGGAATTTCAAAGTTAATTACATATTGAATGTACTTATAATTCCATCTGGTGGACATATTGTGACAATGTGTAGTGGAAACTACAATCAACCTTTATATTTGTTTTGTTTTGACACATTTTGGAAGTATCTGTGCAATTCAATCTGAAAATTGAGAGTGTTTTTGAAAACAATTCATTTTGGTCGCAAATAAAAGCATTGGCAAGTGAAATTAATTTTTGCTGTCAATTTTTTATTTTTTTTAGTTAATAGATTTATGAGATAATAGCGTGGTCGACACTAAGTTCATGTATTGCCTCCAAATCTCTTATTGTATATTTTTATGTAATTATGCATAAATTTTATTTAGATTCAAAATATGGTAATTACTACTATTTGACAATTTGATATCAACATGTTATACACTGTAATGCATATTAGTTGAGCACGTAAAAGTTGCTACTTTTAAAGTCGAGCTCCGGCGGAGGTTGATTTTGTGTCGAGTTATACTATCGATTTTACAACTTTCTCTTGTTTTTCATTAAAACATTATACAATGATAAATGCAACTTACCCTTATTTCGTAGAAATAAATTCCATAGAATTAACTAGAAACTATATATGAAATTAAACTTTCGTTGGACTCGTTTGATAGTATCTTGTAAATACAAAATATAGCTTTTTGATAAGGGTGAAAAAGTACAATTTTTAGCAATACTTGTATGCATATGTTTTCTTAAATTATTTGAGGTTCTAATAATCAAAAGATAAAAACTACAATCTTTTAGTATAATTTAAGATCCTTAAAAAAATTTACTTTTCACACTCGAGAGTATAAATATATTTTTGGGATTATGAAAAACATATACCTAGAAGTAAAAGCATAAAAAGATAATAATACTCTTTATGTTTGCCAAATACGGCCATTATATTTTAGTTCAATCTTATGAAGTCCCAATCAAACCACACTAAAATAAAGAAGCCTTCATTCATATATATATGTTTCTAAAATGGTATTTCATTAGCTTACAAGAAGTAGACAAATAGAGTTTTCCATAAATGTGCATATAATCTTGTGGTTAAAAATGTCATCGAGTGTGGGTCACTACATTTTTCCATTTCACGATATATATGACTTGGCTCATTGGCGGACTGAAAGGGTAAGGAGGTTACGACCCTTAACATCTGATATTTTTCAAAATTTCTACAGAAAAATGATATATTATTTCAAAATTTTTATCTTAATATATATCCTACCATGAATTATATTTTTTTTGGGCTGTAAATTTCATTATTTAGGATCAATTTTCTTGGAGAAAATTCTGGATTCATCACTGATATGACTTGCTAATATGCATCAGCCATTGAGGTTGATGTTGTTCAACAAAGTTGGATAAAAACAGATAAGCAGTGATTGATTTATGGTAAAGATTTATATGCATGTTTTGTGGGTTGCACATGAAGAAATGACTAATGAGGGACCCTTCATGGACCGAACCCTAAGCTTAGGGCACCTTATTTTTATTTATTTATTTCTTTTTGTTTACTTTCACTAGTTTTCTACTTTTGGTCCTCTTTACTTCTTTTCAACCTTTTATTTTGGTTAATAATGTTATGCAATCAAAAAATAAATACACATAGAATTCATTTAATTGACATATCATAAATTGAAAGAAACCAAGTGTTCAACAATTCCATACCCTGTATAATTTTTTACTTCCTTCTGATTTTTGTTTGCTTTTTATGCAAAAAAAAATTAAATAAAAAAAATAAGAATGTAAATTTCATTTACTTGATGGCATATAGATTTTTTTTTATATATGTATCATTAGGTTTGGATGTATAACACATGCAAATATCGTAATCTTACGTGTCTAAATGGACATATTCATGCATCCAATGGCGAGGATGTAAAAAAAATCTACACCAACTGTGGGTAAAAGCTGGATTTAAAAAATTTACACATGACTCATTCAATTGATATCTCATAAATTGAAATAAGCCAAGAATTCGACAGTGTTATGTAATATATACTATGATCGCATGCTAAATATATCACATTATTTTAAACGGATTTTATATC
>MKEJ01106643.1:0-23347 GCA_001753735.1 Embelia ribes
GATGTCCCCGAAGGGACAAGATGCCAATGCTTCTATGTTGTTTATATACTATTAAAATTATGCATAAAGTTTCGATGTGGGAATATAAGAGGTTGCTCGTTGGTATTAATATTGGAGATGCTCTGGGCTTTGTAGCAGGCCTATTGGCCCATGATCTAGGCCTGTCTCCATTGTTATTTTTCTAATTTTTGGTATTTCGATAAAGCATGTTTTCCATCAAAATATTATCATAAGTCGTTTTTTATGCATAAGAATTCTAAACTTTTTCCACCCACGGCCGTCTAATTTATTTCCTCATAATTATACATAAATGTTATAGACATCGGTGGAGCAAGAATTGAGGGAGCTAGACTCCAGAAAATTATATAGGAGGATTAAAACTCCATTTTGTTGGGGGCTAAAAAAAGTTAAAATTTTTTATAATAAAATATATCAAGTCCATTTTTTTAAAATTATGGGCAATTGTAGTCATGGCTCTATCTCTTATTATAGAGTGAAAGTAGGTCGCGTTGACCCCAAATAAATTAAATTTTTGATGTTTTCTTCATGGCATTTGCTATAGAAATTTTGTACATAGATCAAGCAAATCAAGGTGCTTGGCATCGACATATTAGCTTATTACAAACTCCGTGAATGAAATATTCACAGAAAGTTATCGGGTTCACCATAAGTGTGAAATATGGAAAACTGGAGCAACTTACCATTACTGAGTGTAAGAAATTGATGATTCTTAAGTCGGAAAATATGAATGAATAAATAATTGGTGTCTCACGACAAGGAAAGGTTTGAATTCACTTGAGAACCCTGCCTTATGTAGGCGCAATAATAATCCCGCAAGTCAGTAAAGTCAGACTACATAAACACATTAGTTTATGAATTACTTTTACGAACGTTTGATTCTTATTTTTCTCAAATATATAATTTCCATGGATTCGCATGCACTTCTTTTTTCCGATGCCTTCGAAATCAGCAAAGCACCTTGAATGTGTAAGGGTTACTTCGTTTAGACACACTGAGACCTTTGTTGCATCTCACCCTTTAATTAATCTATGCAATATTCAAAATAAAAGATGAGGTTATGCTCTGACGGTAATTTATTCTATTCTTTTCTTGTTTTCTTTTGAACCCATATCTTTTTGTGATTTAAACAAGATTTAATTAATATTGGGAAAAAACGTGAAACGTAAGATTAAATACGCACCCCCAGCATAATTTCATTACACTTTTACACTCACTGCATGTAACAGCAGATCGTGTTCGGTTTAGTAAAATAGAGCCAAGATCGAGTATCTGCTCAGCTACGTTCAGTTTTTCAGTCACTGATACAATTTGGGTATAGAATTACAATTTTTAAAGTAATTATTTTTATTACACTAGTACATTGATTGTAAACTGGGAAGTAACACTACATGGAAAATAGAACACAAAGAAACAGATACAGTTTGATAATCCAATTACCAGGATAACTAGTAAAACAGACAACCGCCTAGATAAGTTAAACTTAGAAGAAATTTCAAATTCTGAGTACAATTACCACAAGAGAACAAAGACGGAATCTGTTTTGAGTATAGGAATTCTAAGAAACAGAGAAGATAACATGTAACCATCCCCCGATCGATAAAAAAACCGGAAACAATTCTCCAACATCAGCAACGAATACTAGTCGGCTGAAATAAATCAATCCATTCTTCCCTTCAAAATCTTTTCTGTTACTTCAGTTGGTGTGCTGCAGTAGAGCAAACCAAACAAACAAATTCATATTGGTATCATCACTACAAGAGTGTGAACAGTTTAACCAATAATCGTAAGGAGATTATTAAAGTTCAGGAGAAGGAAGATTATTAAAGTTCAGAAGAATGATGATTGTTAAAGTTAAGAGGGCCTTACACTACATAAACGTGGCCTCCCCAACCGCTGAGGCAGTCGCGATCTACTGACGAAAGGAGTGCTTGAGAAATAGTCTCGAACAATTCTTCAGGTTCCTGAATGAAGATCAAAACAAGTTTCAGGACCAGTTCAGAACTTCAGAAAGAAGCAAGCAATTTGTACTCTCCTGCATGGTTGGAAGACATCAATCCACCGACATGTACAAAATAAATCGTAAACAGAGCTTCATTCCTTAAACAAATGACAATCTAAAAACTCACCCAAGAAAAGAAGAAAGGAGAAAACAAGGAAATGATAACCTCATGTCTTTTGACTATATTTCACCGCATTACAAATACAAGCCTCAAATGAGATTTAAAAAAGAGTGAACATTATTAACCACAACCGACATAAACATTATCTCCAATGCACCATTTCTTTTTTTTAATATGTAGATATTAATCAACTCAAACACCTCAAGGGGATAAACTTTATACAAATGAAAGTCCACTTACCGGTCGACCAACATGCCATGTCAATTGCAATTCAAATACAAAGGTTGTAAGACAAGAAGAAAAAAGAGCTTTGGCTTATTGAAAATTCAACGCTTTTCAAAAGTTATTTATGCTACATTACATTAAAATATTACTGGTTAGAATGACATTTGCAAAGATCAGAAATTACGAACCATGTCCGGCTTGAACATTGCCTCACAAGCACCATACAAAGACTCTGAGGCTGTTCCAGCAACAACAAAATCTTTAGCGAGCTCTCTGCATTTAAAAACAAAAGCAATAAGCAAGACAATGTTAACGAATATAACCATTAGCCAGTGGTTAGAAATGAGCAAGTTACATAGGCTTTAAAACAAAGCTCCAAGAGCAGCCTGTAAGATCAGAAATATGAAACTAAAAGGAACATATTGCAGTAAGACATTTACAAGATCCAGTACCAGAATTCAAATTCAAGGGGATTGGAGTTGAATACCAAAGCAACTTTATCTTTATGATTGACTAAAGATATTATCAAACATGCGTAAGATGTGACTAGACTTTTTGACGCTAACTAATCCACAGAAGAATTTCAGTAGTATATGCAGTTCGATTAATCTAAATCATGGTTGTACAATCATTTTAAATCTTTCATGCTAATAAAATCCAAGCAGCACAACTAACACACAACTATTGTTTGAACTCATACGGTTACCTATCTCTTATAGAAACATAACATATCCCCGTCTCTTGATTTTAAATCTTATTGTACCCAGATGCAATCTCAAGTCCATAATAAAAATTAAAATGCGGCGTATAAGTTATAACAAGTTTTGGACAAGACAGTTAAAACCATTTGCGTAACCATATGAAGTTCTAAAACCATTTAAAGGAGTGAAAAACCAACAACAGGAGTGTGGCCCAATTAGAATTTAATCTGTTGTGCTAGGATCATATACACCTCAAAGCAAGTTTCTTTTTTTCAGCTTTCCATTTAACAAAAATCACGGAAACCAACAAGGTAAGGCAGTACAAGTATATTGTCTATCACAAAGGGCTTCTCCATACATCGAAAAACTGGAGTGATGGTAGAACCCCTCGGCAGCGCACTTGGACTGAAAGAAGCCACGAAAGTTTAAAAAGCTTCTTCCTTTTACAAGAAATATAAACCACAAAATTTCCTTCTCGCTACAAGAAAATTACCAACGTGAAAGGCATTTAATGATTGTAGACCATATATACTGAGTGGCTATAGGCTCATAAAAAAATGTACTGATGTCACATAAATTTTACAACCCGAGAACTGACTCCCTGCCAAGCCCTTTGGACTGTAATTAAGAGAAAACTGGGAGAGTTGTAGTTCCCAATTCCATCACCAAGTAAGTTGGGCTAAAACCCTTGGATGGTATTAAGGAGACACGTGATATGCAGATATTGAACTTAATGCCTCCTGATGCAATTATACCTTCTTTGCCTACCACCTAAAGCGATCCCTTCGTATAGCAATGCACAATATTGATCATGCATAATTTTCTGAATATAACATATATCCATGAATACGGCGAACAGAGTAAGAAGAAATCACAAGTGCTTTATTAAATCAGAGACAAGGAAAAGAAAACACTGTTTACATACTTGGCTCCAATTGAATCCATAGTGCAAATAAAAGGCTTGTCTTCATCTCCCAATCCAGCAATCACTGGCTGGCAGAAATATGGTCCAAATCTACACCAAACAATTGTGTACAGTCAAAGCAGAAATCTAATTCACTACTTCAACAAAGAGGATGAGAAACAACGAAAAAGGGCAAAAAACGAATTAGCAAAAATATATCAAGGCATCAAAACAGAAGGTAGACATCATAATTTCCATTCACTTAATACAATCTATTTGTACATTGCATGCCTATAATTGATTAGATGCCCATAAGCTGAGGATTAGCATCAAATACTAGAACGGAGTATCTCCTAAAAAATTCAACTACTACTTCATCGTGACAAAAGCTTTAAAGAACAGCAAGAAGTTTTAAAGTATATTGTACAAACCTTTTCTCGTAAAGAATTGCAGAAACAAGGCTGGCAAAGGTTTCAGGCTTCATGTCCCTCTCTTCTCGAAGCTGATACAGCTTGTGTCGAAACACAAGGCGTTGATAACTTCAGAAGGCAAAAAAAAAATATCATTTAGCATACAAGACCTTATATTTAAAAATGTAAGGGAAAGAAAAATGAAATGGAGACTAATATGATGCCAAACCCATAAATGGGAAAAACAACTTGTTTTCTATATTGTTTCTAAGTTCAAGAGAACTTGATATATCATTTGAGCTTGAGAAAGGAGAAAATATGAAGTCATTGGCAGAGAAATGGTGTGGTTAATTTGAAGTATCATCTATTGTCTTGGGAACATGCGAGTACCAGACACAAATACTCCTACTTGCGATAACCCTTGCGTTTGTTTTTACACTCATTTATTTTCTCCTTTGTTTTATGATGAGAGAAGATACAGGGGTATGTTTCTTTTCATGCAACAAAAGTATACCCAGTGTAGCCACCTCATTCCTTACATATAAGACATTCTCAGGGGCTCAAACAGTATCGACACTAACTAGCCTAAGAATCTCAAATAAATACTAAAATGCAAAACATGTTACCAAAGTATAGTATTAAGATGGGTCTTTGGCTCCTTTAAACTATAACTACAACATAAGTGCTTTACTATGACATTGGATAACAAAAACACAATCTGAAAATTAAATTATGAATGAATCAAATCAACATAACACGTCACACTTCTAAGTAGATTTTAACATAATTATATTTATAAATATACACAGAAAGTCTGCTTTCTGCACTGACGATGAATCACACAAATTTGCAAGAAAATGGACAAATTTATTAAAACACTGTAAAACCAGTAAAACATAAAACAACAGAAAAACTTGGAAACAATTACTAACATTTAGAAAACATTGGTTTCCTTTGCCGCTTCCAATAAAAAATTAAAACTTTAAATAATGAAACAGAGTAAAACCCTAAGAAGCAAATAACACGAATTCTTCTTTCGGAACTCACTTAAATTTGCGAAACGGACAATCTATTTTACTTCCAATTAATAGCCAAAAACATAGCAAACCCTAAAGTACATAAAACTACAAAGAAAGTTAATGAAAACACATACAAATAAATCTCACAAATTTAGGGGGGGAAAATTGACAATTTTTATCCACCCCAATCAAAAATTAAAACTTTAAAGAAGTAAACAAAGAAAAACTATATAGAGTATTAAAAGGCAACTTATTTTTTCTGTCGCGACTCCCAATCAAGACCTTTTTTTTCTTGGAAGTTGAATAAATATATTATTAAACCAAAAAATACATGTTCACGGGTTGAACCCGAGATACAATTAGGACCCAAACATAACTACTCGCCCTATGAGGAGCTTAAATCTCAACTAGCCTATATATGAATATGGATGGTCCAACGCATTAAGCTCCCACATTGCGGGGTCTGGGAGGGTTTGATATACGCAACCTTACCCATGTGTCCAGAAAGGATATATCCAACGAAATGAACTCATAACCCATAGGTCGCAATGGAGGTGTACAAAGCCCTAACCCATAGAAATTCAAATTAGAGCTTTAAATACTACCAATACATATTTTAGGAGAGACTCAACATGAAGCAAGTATAATAATTAGATGCCATGTAAACATTAAGTCATCTCCATTTAAATCTCAACTAGCCTAACTACAATAAATAAATAGTTCGTTAAACCACAAGAGGCTAGGCTATGGCCAAAAAGAGGCCTTCTTTTGATCCTAAGTCATCACAAGGCCAGCATTCATACATGTTGCCCATGGGAATCCCACCCTTAGACTGAGCCTCGTTCATCTCCTTTAGTTTTTCCACTAATCCCTTTTTGTCGTCATTTTGCAATGGTGTACGAGCACCAACTTTCGCTTGAACATCCGTGGTTGTAGAGGAGATAGAGGGATCGAGATCAAAATCTTTGTCCTTGTTTGAGTCAATTATATTAACTTTCTTTATCTTGACTTCAACCCAAACATTTGAACAAGCCCACTTCTTATCTTCTTTCTTCCTTCTACCCACTTCGTCCGTTTGTCGAGTACAGGGCCGATCATGTTGGCCATTAGTCTTATGAAAGGATTTGGACCGAGAAGGATGATGATGATTGGGGCAAGCAGAACTTGCACGGCCGAATCCACGGGATCTTAATCCAAATTTCAGTCGAAGTCCCATAACCAAGTTTCAATTTAAATTTCTTTGGAACTTTATATCCCGCTTGAATATCAACACAAACTCGAGCATACACCAAACGACTCCTATCCATAGTATATTTATCCATGTACAAAGGTGTCCTGATACAACTCAAAATAAAACTAACTCCCTCACTTGTCCACATATCAAGAGGAACATTAAAATAATTTACCCATGTAGGCAACCTAGAGAATACTTGTTTCTTGAACTCCATTCCACGAACCCATTTTTGCAAAACAATAAATTTTCTGCCCAAGAAATGAGATCCCAATTTCAACAAATTGTCCATGCTCTCATTGTCTTTCATCTTAAAAATATAGAATCTGTTATCCAATGATCGAACATCTAGACAATTAGTTTTCCAAACTTTCTCGGCCCAAAGTTTAACATAATGGAAGGAAATTTTTTTTTGTTAAAACAGAACATAAAACCGCAGAAAAAGCTATTAAAACTCGCAATAAACTACATAAATCTAGAAAAAACAAAAGAACCATTTATCTCCATCGTTGTTCCCAATTAGAAATTAGAACTTTAAAGAAGTAAACAAAGTAAAAACCCCAAAGAAGTAAACAAAAAGACAGCTTAATTTTTTTCCAGGTGACTCCCAATCAAGAATCAAAAAGAAAATCCTAGGGCAATCCAACCAGAATACCTATTCTCAACCCCTAAAATTTAATCTATATCCCTCAAACTCTAAAATAGACATTAGTATATAAAGAATGCTCACTGATCGCTTAAAACTCAAAACATAGAATTATAGAAATGGAGATAAATAGAATTCCCTAGTTCAAGGGGAGCACAATAGCAAACCCTTTTTTTCTAGGGGATTTAAAAGTATGTTTCTTGGATTTAATCCTAAATTATATCGTAGGTACTCATTTTGGGGCCCTAGTGGGAAAGGCACTCCAACCAGAGTCATCATACCATGTCCCAAACAACAAACCCTATAACTCTCAAACTTGAAATTGGAGACAGGGATATATGAAATGCCCTCACCAGATCCCCTAAATTTAAAAACAAAACCAGGATGAACAGTAGCCCCTAGTACAAAAGGATCACCAACACAAAATCCCTAACTTTTCAGGGGTTGAAAATTTTTAGATACACCAGTGGGACAATACCCTTAAACTTAATCTCTAAAATTCAGGATAGAGGTTCATTTAGGGGCGCTAATGGGGAGAGCGCTCCAAGCCACTTTATGTATCCCCCAATTAGAATCCCTATAACTCAAAACTTCTAATTCAAGTTAGAGGCTGAGATATATGAAATGCCCACACCAGATCCCCTAAACTTAAAAATAGAACAAGGATGAACAATAGTCCCCTACTTGGAAAGGATCACCACTGTGAACCCCCAATTTATAAGCTATTGAACAGTTTTAGATACACCGGTGGTACAATACCCTTAAATTGAATCACTAAAATTAGAATATAGTGGTTCAATTAGGAGTGCCCAGAATCTGATTGCAGAAGAATAGATGCATACAGAGTTTGAGCGTCGGTGGCGAGGCCGGAGAGGCCGAGGAAGAGCTTATCGTGGATCTGATAAATCCTCTGGAAATCGGTGGCCACAGTCTGGAGCTGAACACCGAGGCGCCTGTCGCTGGCTATGGCGAAGCAGTTCTTCCCCACCATCGCCACCAGCGCACTCCCATTGTACTCGAATATCTGCACAATTATTCAACTAGGGTTTCACATCATCGTAACTATTGAATACGTATAGAGATGGAGATATATATATGTGTGTGTGTGTGTGCACATATATATATATATATGTATGTATGTATACGTACCGACATTGAAGAAGTTTAGATATAGAGTAGAAGTGGGGAAAGATTGTAAATGGAGCAAATATATGTAGAAACTCACTCTGGCTTGGAGAAGAAGAATACTAGTTCGCAGAGATTTAATTTATAATTAATATTTAAAATTTTAAAATATTTATATTATATATTTTTTTTAGTTAAAAATAGTTGATCAAGGGAAGAACGATTATATTAATTTTTTTTTCAATATAATAAAAAAAATGGCGTGAAATAAGAAAGAATATATTAGTTTATATATTTAAGGAATAAGTAGTACTATTTATTTAGATTTAAAGAACTATTCTATATTTTTTTCATGATTAAAAAATAACATTATTTATCTTTTGGTTAAAAAAAAAATGAATGACATGGATAGGATTGCCTAATTTTCAACATTTTAACTATGTTTTGTTTTTTATTTACGAACAAATTTAGTCTAATGAAGAAAAATACAACGTAAATACTATTTTTCAATATTTGTAGCAACGGTCTATCCTCAATTTTTTTGCCAAAGTTTATTATTAGTTGAGTTTTCTACTACATTGATAAATAGTTTAAAAAATAGCAAACCGATAATTTTTTTTTAAAAAAAAAGTTATATTTAATAGGTAAGCAATTATTTACATTTAGTGGTTCGTTTTAGACTTTTTTTATTCTACACTTTTTTTGGAAGTTAATGCAACCCAAAAATAAAAAATAAAAGACGTATACAACTTACTCAATAAATAAAAAATTGAATGCAAAAAGATATGGATACGTGACCAATTGTACTGTGAAGCAAAAAAAAAGTAGAAACCTAATTTTCCATTCAATATTTTTGAAAAGAGAAAAAAATCTATGAAATTGATTCTTTTCAAAAGAGCAAAAGATGTCCGTATAAACTCAAGTTCACAGATACATGTAATAAAACTATGCATGTATTTAAGTGAGGTTTTATTAAATAATTTGCAAAATAAACGCATGCATGCCTGGACCAATGTTGACGTATTTTGTTTTCTATTTCCTTTATATGGGTACTCCCTTCTTTCACAAAATAATTGGCCTTCTAGAAAAATTTTCTTATTTCATTTTTAATTATTACTTTAGAAAATTAAAAACGTATTTATTTTTTTTTCTATTTCTTTCATATTATTTCAATTAAATTTTCAAACTACGTTTAATGAAGGGTATTAGGTAAAATTTATCCTTTTTTTTTTTTTTGCTAAAACTAAAATTATTTAATGATATATTTAATTCTTGTGCATTAACATTAAATGACAGTTATTTTGGAACAAGAAGGGTAAAATCAGAGTGAATATGATATGATGTGTACCCATGCATAATTATTGGAAAACTTCCAATTTGGAGTCACATGTTATCAACAAAAATGGTAAATTAGTTATTCATTAATTACTATTTCTTTTACTAGTTTGTCCCTTAGTTCTAATTCATTAATTTTTTTTACCTTATTCGTTCATAGCTAGCTCCAGTTTTGGATAAATGTTCCACCACATTGCTTACAATATTTGAATTGGAGTTAATTTACAAACTTGTAAAAGAAAATATTAGAAAAGTCGTACAAAGGAGGATTACATCTTAGACGTTACTATATACTACCATCCTTCCATATTTGATCTGTTTAATTTCTATCTATTGGCGGTATAAAGATTTCATACACCATCACCCTTAGATGGAAGACGTGTGACCACTTTCATATGCAGGGATCATCACAAATGCACACGTGTCCTAAATCCAATTTCGCTGGCGGATGAAAATAAATACACCATCAATAGATTAAAATTAAATTCATACTTGATACAGTTATTTAATTATTTAAACGCAAATTAAGAATCTTTAGTTAATATAATCTAAGCAATAAATTTGGTCAATTCTTTTACTTATATGGCATTGATTGAGAGTATACAAACTTGTCTCTATTGGACAAAAATTACACAATTGATGACATATTAGCAAAATACTAGTCTTAATTTCCTTTTCAGAAAGAGTATACATCTTAGTCTCATATTATACCATAGCACGATGTTTTGGTGGTGGTTTCTGGTAGCGGTGGCAGTGATCAGCGGCGTTCGGGGTGGCGAGGTGACTTACGATGGCCGGTCACTTGTCATCAATGGTCAGAGGAAAATTCTGTATTGTCTTTACACATATAAGTATATACTACACTTATGCTTTGTTTGCATCAATGACTTTATCAAATGAAAAGGTGAAAAAAAAAAGTTATTTTCCACATAAGTTTTCCACATATTAACGAAATTTTGTTTTTCGTAAGCTTTTTGTTTAAGAAATCTTTGCACTTAACACACATAGACCCATTCGATTTCAACTTTGTGTTTTATGGAGCAAGGATACTTTTAGTGCTTCCTAGGTTGTTACATAAATTATGATTTTGTTTTATTTATACAAATTGGAGTTGGAAATTAAGGAACGATATTGACTTAGTTTTGTTCAAAAGATAGTAACTTTAAATTTTACGGATTAGGCAAGACATAATAAACGTGAAGTACAGAAAAAGAGAGATGACAAGGTTTGGGTATTATTGAAGAGATTTTCTATTTTTTTTTTAACTTTTGGGAAGACGAAATTCAATTATTTTGATGGACCATGAGTCTATGGCGAAGGAATTTGTACTAAGTTTATTGTGGAAAACAACTATAGAGTTATTTGAAACATGACAGCAAATTTATAAACTTATCAAGAGTTAAATAAACAGAAAACTATCGCATAAGTTTTACAAGTGGTTTCGTTTTCCTTTTTTCAGACCTTAAATCAATTAATTATAACTGATTTGGTCTAGATTTTAAAGTTGTCATGGGCCGATACCACCATACGAGCATAATACAAGAACCTATATTTGTTTTATGAGAAGTTGGAACAAGTCTTACAAGTTTAGACGAACAATGACAGCCAATAATTGACGTACTTTCAAGTCGACCGAACATATTGATGATTAATGCTTCTAAATAGAAACATCTATCATCACAGATGCTAATATATATGCACCACACACTATTAATTTCAAGAAGCGCTCAAGAAAACTAGGCTTCATTAACCAAAATGTTCTGTAGACATCTTGAAAAGTCGCTATATTTCCTGACCCTAAAATCGTATGAAATCGCACATCAGAAACTTACAAACTCAACATATTTACAGGCATGATAAATTTAGGCCTTCGGGGAAAAAAAAAACAAATTGTTCATCACTACAAGAAATGTAATGGAAAATAATTTAGAAAACAGATTATAACATAATCGCTTGCAGATGTGGCCATCTCTGATATCTCGAGCCAAGGACGGAGGATTAGATTGCATACAAACCTACGTGTTTTGGAACCTTCATGAGCCCCAACCAGGAAAGGTAATCCGTATTTCTCGCTATATATATATATACTGGTAGCCCCGTATACATGTTGCACATTCATACACACCTTATGCGAATTCATGCTGCAGTATGATTTTACCAGAAGAAAAGACGTAGTAAGTTTCATGAAAGCAATACAAGCACATGGCCTATATGCTAGCCTTTGAATCGGACCCTTCATCGAAAGCGAGTGGAATTACGGGTAAATTTCTACTCCCTTCAAAATTGGTATTCATTTGATCAAAACTCATTTTATTGTTTAGCAATGTGCTTACAGTAATCTCCTATGCCATTGCAGAGGTCTACCATTCTGGTTGCGCAATGTTCCTAATATAACTTTTCGATCCAATAATGAACCCTTCAAGATTTGTTCACTCGTACTATTCAAATACTTATCTACTTAAAATTCTAGGGGCGGGTGGGCCTAGGCTGGTCAACTAAATTTAAGTTGGAAATGATTCACGTACCGACAATTATGTATAGATATTGTACAAACAGCCAGATCTTATGCGTTGATATCATTTTTAAGAAAAAGGATCGACGCAGAGGATTAAACCAAATAAGTGCTTATATAGTTTCAAACACATGATTTTCTGTATATATGCTATTACCTTTTTAAGTTTGTGAAAGTTTCTAACTAAATCTAACCAACGAACGGGTTTGGAAAATATATATAAACCTCAGCTTGGCAAAATATAGCTGCTTTCTAGGTATTACGTATCCGCCACCAACAAATTGCAGAGGCCCATATATATTCCCCTATGATTCACATTATCGCAATGATGACCATAAATGTTTCGGTAAACTAAAAGTAACAAGTAGTTTTCTTCTTTGCGACCGCAGTTTTATATGCAAAACTTTACCACGAAATAGTGAAGATGATGAAGTCGGAACGAATGTATGGTTCACAGGGAGGCCCAATCATATTGTCGCAGGTTGTTTTGTGATACATATTGTCTTTATAGCTCATATCTTTTGCACCTTGTTCTACTAAATGTAGCATATATGAAGAGTGCAGATTGAAAATGAGTACCAATTTCCAAAAAAAAAAAAAAAGATTGAAAATGAGTACCAAAATGTAGAGAAAGGGTATGGTGCAGATGGCCCACCATATGTTATTTGGACTGCAAACATGGCTGTGAGTCTCGCGACGGGCATGCCATGGATGATGTGCTAGCAACACGATGGTCCTGATCCAGTGGTAGCTTCGTCTTACCCTGAAAATGATATCACAAACATGTTTACTTTAAATCAAACCCGAGAATCTCGAGAAGATTAAACCACAACAACTACAATGGCTCACACTTATCGATTGTAAGAACCAAGTCCTAAGATTTTATGCCTAGTACAATCTCGTCCTTTTCTTAGTAACCAACTACTAAGTGAAAATTGTCCAAAAAGCAGGATTAAGGTGCGGAAAATGACTTGGCTGCGGCAAGATAAAAAGTTAAGGACTCGAGTCCTATAATTGAAAAGACAGGGTCTAAAGTCGAAGTAATCTATTTAAAAAATAAAAATGAATAGCGGTTAGACATGAAACAGCATTTCACAGACCCTGTCTGTCCCTTAAATCTGCATGCCAACTTTTATTCGTTATTTCGTTGCACGTGATTGCTTTTTTCTAGAGCTCAAGCTGAGATGCATACCGAAATAGTTTTCACGTCATCGTGTTTGCAGATTAATGCATGCAATGGGAGGAAATGCGGGGAGACAGCTTTTAAGCCAAACTCGCCAAACAAACCAGCAATCTGGACAGAAAACTGGACATCTCAGATGGTTCCAGTAAACTTATGAATGGAATCATTCTGCAACAACAATTTTACCAAATTCTCAAAATTATTTTTGAAACACCAAGTTTCAGTATTGTAATTTTTCGCCTTTTAGCTATGTTCATATGAAAAATCCATGACTTGTTTTAAAATCTGCTTTTGGTCTCTGTGAAGCTATCAACTATATGGAAATAATACCAGAGTAAGGTCACCTGAGGATATTGCATATCAAGTAGCCTTGTTCATTGCCAAGAAAAAGGGAAGCTTCATTAACTACTATATGGTAATCACATTTGTTGGTAAATATCCGAATTTTTCTTATGTACTCATAATATGTAACATAAGCATACTCTTAGAGAATTCACTACCTTTTTCCAAGAAACATTTAATCATTTGTTTTTCTTTTTGTTTTGCATCAGTATCATGGGGGAACAAATTTTGGAAGAACCACCTCTTCCTATGTCCCCACAAGTTACTATGATCTAGCTCCTCTTGATGAGTACGGTATATTCTCCTTAATCTCAAAACTGCAAAACAAATTTCATAGTCATAATCACCAATCAAGTTTCTAAACAAAATTGTTCTCAATATCATTTGATTCAGGCTTAATTAACCAACCAAAATGGGGCCATCTTAAAGAGTTACATGCAGCAGTACAGCAATCTTCAAAACCTTTACTTTTTGGATCACCGACTACCTCATCTCTGGGGGAACAACAAGAAGTATGATCAGTACAAAGAACTCTTTATCACTTTTTCTTTTTTTTTCACTTTTCCCAAATTTTTTCCATCAATAGGACAATTTTAATTTTCAGTGCTTTAAACACAGGCATATGTATTCCAAGAACAATCAGGACAATGTGCAGCATTTCTAGTGAACAGCGATAGAAGACAAGATGCAGTAGTCGTGTTCCAAAATGAGTCTTACGAATTGGCTCGAACGTCAATAGGCATTTTACCCGACTGTAAAACAGTAGCATTTAATACTGCCAAGGCAAGTTCTCAAATTTGTACAAAGCTACAAAAATAAATTACGACAAAGAAAAAGAAAGGTTAGAATCGATTTTTCACGTAGAATTCTCAACGACCAGGTAAGCGCCCAGTCTAACACAAGAACAATAGAACCAGTTCTCACGTTCGATTCAACTAAAATATGGGCAAAATTCATCGAAGAAGTCCCAAGTTTCGACAAAACCACACTGAGGTCGAATTCATTGTTAGATCAATTGGATACCACACAAGATGATTCTGACTTTCTATGGTACACGTTCAGGTAATCCGAGTATTACTCCTAGCACTTTAGATATGAACTTATTAGATCTATTAAAAAGATTCTATGTAAGGATTTTTTAAGGTTTCTGTAATTAGTTGAAATTATGTCTAGGATAATTTTCAGCAGTCCTCACATCGAACTAAAGAAGACGAAAACCTGCAACATATTGATGTATGTCTAGACTGGATAACGGCTTACGAGTTGAGAACTTTATATTTCCAAAAATATTGTCACTTAATATCTTTTGTGTCGTATCTGTTGGAAGGCTTCAACATAATTCTTCCAACAGTCTGCACGTGCTCCAAGTGAACTCAACAGCACACATTGTGCGTGCTTTTGTCAATGGACAATTTCATTTGTCTACTCCTCTTTGAAATTTATTGCGCTTATTTCAGCCCACTAACAAAATCTATCAAATTCCCTTATGTGCTAACGTGTTATGGAGTATCTTTGAATGAAGATGGTTTTTAGATGTATTGCATTAATGACTGTAATTAAGATTTTCCTCGTCACATCAGTGGATAAGGGATTCTGATAGATTTTGTGGGTAGGAGTTGCATTACTCTATTTTAGAA
This sequence comes from Embelia ribes, assembly GCA_001753735.1. Classification (NCBI taxonomy): domain Eukaryota; kingdom Viridiplantae; phylum Streptophyta; class Magnoliopsida; order Ericales; family Primulaceae; genus Embelia; species Embelia ribes. Next base: position 15,412 of record MKEJ01106643.1, read on the forward strand.
TATGCGGTATGAATCTGGACAGACCTAAAAAATTTACAAAGCCGTATATGCATGAAAAAATTCAAGACTAAAATGCCAGTGTCTCTTTTTCTAAACTCGTGGGTTTTAACCACTGAACAATATAAAGGGTTTTTGAAAAACACCAATTCACATTAGAAATCAGGAAAACACCAACTCATGGTTTGGAATGTAAAGTCTAAAGTAGATAACTTTGGCAAAGAACTCAAATGGTCCTGGAAAGTCACAACTTAGCTTTGTTTTCCAGCGAAAATGACGTATCACTTCTAGACCATAAACACTATGTCATCTTACACGCACCGATACATGAATCTTTATATACTTCATTGATTTTCTTTATCATATTGCTACATATAATGTAATAGACAGTTGTTCTTTCAAATCTTCTTAGGATTTGCTCATGGAACTTATTACACAAGTACAAACTTGCAGACCACCATTCGTTTAAGTAGTGAGATGAACAATATTTCCTTACTAAGTGTAATGGTCGGACTACCGGTATTGTTCAACCTCGATCTTCCATCTTTCATTAATTCGTAATACATGTTGAAAGAAAACAATAGTAGTAAAAGAAATTCAGGGAAAAAAAATAAAAAATTACGAAATGTATAAAGAAAGTAGGAAATCAAAATTATGGCATCTCATAATCCTGCAAAAGCATTCAGATAAACCATATTTATGTTCGTCTTCCCGTCTTTCATTTGCCGATGTGCAGGACTCAGGGCCGCATCTAGAGAGTCGGACAACCGGACTAAGTAACACAATGGTATTAAGCAAAGAATATACTCAAGAATTCAATGACTATCCGATGGGGTATAAGGTAATTTACTTGTAAGCTGTAGCCTTGAACATGATTATCTAGCCACTATCAATACTCCTTCAGGTTTCATATTCTGTAAGTTCACTGATTCTTGCGCCATTATTTTTTTGTAAACACACCAAACGTTTTCTCCTGATAATATTTCGAACTTGCTTCTATCGTATATAACTTTAATCCTAATTTTTGTTAAACACGCATGCTAAAACAAGTTCCATAACTAAAAGTAAAAGAAAACCGTCTCCTAGTTTACTGAAGTAGGGGTATTTTCACCAAATTTCTAAAGCAGCTTTTTTACCAAGTCATCAAATGGATTCCCTACAGCATTTCTAAATTCCGAAACAGAGCAGTTTTCATATTTCTCGAAAGTGTCATAAAGAATTTTCGCCTTCAACAAATGAAATAGTTTTGGCTGCTCAGAGTGAAGATGCAGATCTACACAGAAAATCAATCGAGCAGCGCTGAGTGGACAGCGTTTAGTTCTTCTGCTCGGCCACTAACATGGTACAAGGTAAGAAGAAGCTCGATTGTTGCCTTCTACTGCGTAATGAGCATAAAAAGAAAAGGAGAAAAAACTTATAGGCCAACTCTTGCTCAATGCACATCAACTTGATGCAGTTCAATGGCTGTTTTCTTAAAGTTAATCATGATCAATTAAAAAATAGAAAGGGCATATAACTAATGCAATTATAAGTTGTGATGAGACAAATGTCATTTATTAAAAAATAAATAAAATTTGTCTTAACTTATTTTCCAATTACATAGAAACCATTTTTCATTAGCTATAAAGTTATACATTTACGAAGTAGTAGTTCCTTTAATCCGAGTTATCCAAACTATTTTTCGCCCACCTTGAATCGTGGCTTTGTCCCTGAATATAGGAGTGGGCTTTGATTAAATAATAATAATAATATTAAGTTGCGAAGTAATCTTGTTGCTCGTCCTGCTCTGACAGAGTACATTTGATACACCTGAGGGCACCGAACCTATTGCATTAAGCTTGTGTTCGATGGGCAAAGGTGAAGCTTGGGTTAACGGACAAAGTATAGGCCGATGTTGGGTATCATTTCGTACCCCAGCAGGGACTCCTACACAGACATGGTAAGTACTTCTCCGTAACCTTTTCATTCTTATACATTTTCTGTTGAAATATATGTAATTTTAATATTCGTGTAGCGGCTTTCTTGTAAAAGCTGCCGGGGCTTTTCAAGTACTCTTCCACGATTTATTAGATCAACTAGTCCCCGATCAATATTTGGCCACAAATTATAGCCTACTATGAGCAAACTTCGCAAAAAAGGTTAACTCATTTATGGATTAACCCAATATTGCCCTTCGTATATTTTCAGGTTCCTTGTGCCTCGATCTTTCCTCAAACCTACAGACAACCTTTTAGTTTTGTTCGAGGAAGAAAATGGAAACCCTCTTGGCATTTCTATCGGTACAGTTTCAATAGGTACTCATTTCGACTTGCAATAAATTTGTATCACTTTTTTTTGTCCGGGCATATTAAATGCTAATATGTAGATAATAATGAATAACACCTCAATCAGATCAAAACTTTGATCCTGGAATCATTACAGCTGCAGAAATGAAATTGGTTTATACACTATAAAATAAATTAAATCAACCTTGGAAAATCAGTTATTAGCCCCTGGAAGCAATTTTTTTTCATGGGTATAGTAACTGCAAAAGGTATTTAAAATGAAAGTTATTGCCATCAAGTTTCTTCACATTTAGTCTTTTCTACTACAATGTATAGCTAGAATCAACATGGAGACACATTCAAACATTTGTAATGCGGGATGATATATATATATATATAGATAGATAGATAGATAGATAGATAGATAATTTAGTGCACAAATCTCTCACATTGCACGATCTTGAGAGAATATGTGTACGTAAATCTTACCCCTATTTACAAATACTATTTCAGGTTATGAACTCGTGACCTCCAAGTCGCAATGAAGGGATGTATTGCCCCTAACTATATAAATATTTAAGTTATGATTTTAAATGTCACCAATATCAATTTAAGGAGAGTCTGAAAATAGAGCAATTATGACATTTAGTGACATATAAACACTAAGTCAGCCCCTATAATATGGGATGATAATTACGAGAAAATACAAAATGCAACCATTGTATGTGAACTGTACAGATTAAATGCCTATATTCAAGTGTTTTCGGGATTAGAACCATGCAATAATATGGAGATTTTATAAATACGTATATATAGAAATTTTTCAAATATCCTCATTCGGTAATTGATATATAAGAAAGAAAAATTCAATGCTAACATATTAAAATCAGAATTGATAATCTTTTTTTAACTTGTCAAATTGTGAATAAAAAAATATAAAAAACTGCTACATATATGTATATATATAATCTGAATCATTTTCTCAATACGCATATTATCACCATATCTTTGTTTGAATATAAGTACAATTTCATCCCATACAATCCACGTCGGATGTACATATCCCTTACTACATTTGAGTTTAGCTAGTTTCGATTTAAGCGGAACATGGGCCCGTGTATGCTTTTTTAACATATATTAGCATTAGTAATTTGATATGTGTCCGCGTCAATTTAAATTCAACTAAGAAATAATTATTATTGTAATATGATTTTTACCAATCTAGTATTCTTCTCAAAACTTCAAAATATTATCTTAATAAGCATTAGTCTTCTTGAAAAATTATCACAATAAGATTTATATCATTCCTTAAAATCAATCTAATAGATATTAATATTTTTCGTAGAAATATCATCATACTATTAATCCGCTAATCCGAACTTGTAAATTTATAAACAATTAGAAGAAAGAGCCGAATCAGAAAATCTTTCATTGAATTTTTTTTTTTTTTATATAAAACAATGTTTTAAAAAACCAAAATAAATAATAAAAAAATGAAACATCCTAGACATAATCCGCACGAACTCCGCAACAGTAGATACTCAAAACAAAACCTTTCATCGTCGTGGATCAAAGCAATGCAGCGTTACGAAATTGCCACTATAATGTTGTGTATATATATATAAGCTTGTGTATGTATAGCATCATTTCCACAACTTTATTTTCCTTCAGAATTTTAGAGTAATCGTGAGAAAATGATAAATTGGCATATGACTGAAATCAACAGAACAGATCAGACAGACACTCAAGCGGACTGGAGATAAATTGCAGAGGTTACGTATTCATCATCTAATCTGTGTAATATTGTGTGTACATAGAACAAATATTCTTACCAAATATGCTAATATGAAAAATTAAAGTACAAAAACTAAAGGGCACACAGAGATGTTGACCCGTGTGACTTTGTCTTGTGGTGTCCTGTGACGCCCAGACCAAGAGAATGGGTTCCAATTACAAAAATATATATATTTATTGAAAAACTTGATTAAATGAACTTAATAAGTGGAGTATTTGCAAAAATAATTATTTTTTAATATTTTTTGTAAAAATAATATTTTAAATGTGTAAAGTGTCCAAAATAACTTTCACCCCACTTATCCACCCCTTTCACTTTGGGAAAATTGATCAAATGACCTTACAAACATGTTAAATTGAGTAAATGACATTCCTTCAATAATATTTACTCCTTATGGTCTTTTGGACATTTTTACCCCTCTCGGTCTCTTTCTCGTGTCTCTCTCTTTGTTTTCTGAAAGCGCTCTCTCTCTCTCTTAGAAGTCAGAAAAGATGGCAACGAAAACTCCGATCACAGAACGAGAAGGAGGAGGGTTAACTATAGTCTCGTCTTCTTCTTCGGATCCACCACTTGTTTCGGTTAGGGCACTGCCTCTCTCCCTCCTCCCAACCCCCATTTTTTGCAACCCACATCCCCAATCAAAATCACCAATCTCATCATCATCATCATTATCTTCATCTTTCTGAAATTATTTTAGTACTCACGGAGAAGTTGTTTTAATGAATAAATCGGTGGGTTTTTGGTGTATAATTTATGAATTTTTATTTTTATTTTTTTTGGAGTTTCTCATTGCTATGTCTATTAAACTCAAAACTGACCGTACATCGGTCCGATTTATTGATATGGTGTTATTTTGATACTTAAGTGAGTGCTCACATTTTTATTGGTTAAATTTGAAATTGTTTTAGTACTCTTAGAGGATTTTGTTTTTTACCTTTTGAGATTTTCGATTGTTCTATCTGTTTTGTATGTATTTCCGAACTGTTTCTTAACTATTTCTTAATTGTTTCTTAACAGTTAACTATTTCTTAACCGTTTCTTAATTAATAAGAGAGATCATGAATTAGTTCTTAATTAAAAGGGATCATGAATTATTTCTTAATTGTTTCGTAAATGTTTCGTAATTATTTCTTAGCAACAATTTCTTAATAACTATTTCTTAATTGTTTCTTAACTCTTTATTAATTGTTTCTTAATTATTTTTTAACTATTTCTTAACTGTTTCTTAAGTTACGAAATAGTTACAAAATAAAGTTAAACGGTTACGACATAGCAGGGGTAGCGATGCTCGCCTCCATAGCTGTGTTGTGGCCAGAGGTTAGCAACGCGGTGGTAGACCGTGGTGGTCTGGAGCGTGAGATAGAGAGAGAAACATGAAGAGATGGAGAGAGAGGGAAGTTAGAGAGAGAACAACGAGTAAGTAAGACAAAGGGAAGGGTAAAATGTCGAAAAGGTTATAAAGAGTAAATATTATTAAATGAAGGTTATTTGCTCAATTTAATATATTTGCGAGGTTATTTGAGCAATTTTCCCTTTCACTTTCTACTTTCCTATGAAATTTGTTTAAATGACTTTAATAAGTGGGTTATTTGCCCACTTTTAATACTTCTTACAAAAATGAACTTTTAAGGGTGTGAAATATTCAAAATACCTTTCACCCACTTTTTCCTTTTTTTCCTAACCTTCCATACATGCGTTATCCCTCTCTCTCTTTATCCCTTCCCTCCCACCTCGAAGAACCAATTTGGTATTCTCTCTCTCTTTATCTCTTTATCCCTCTTTAATTTAAAGCTGACAATTAATTGAATCCTTCTCTATCTCTCTTTAATTTAAAGCTCTTGACAATTAATTGAATCCTTATCTCACTTCATCACAACATGGGCAATTTTGATATCCGATATCTTATATTTCACTTTAAGCAGTAAATCTCTAAATTTTTCAACTCCAATAGCTTCATATAACATATCAACTAAATTAACATATGTGATATTTTGTGGTATGTCCATATCTTAATATGAACTTGCAACAAAATTCCAAAAACCATTAGAATTTATCCACTATCCATCATATTGAACAATAACTGATATATCATCATCAGCTACAAAAAAACATTGAAAACAATGAATAAATATGAAAAACTGTGAAGAATTATAAAGAACTATGATGAACTTAAAGAACTGTGAAGAATCGTAAAGAACTGTGAAGAAATGTAAATAACTTGAAGAGCTGTAAAGATTATGAATAATTGTGAAGATCTGTGAAAACTTGAAAAACAGTGAAGAACTATTGAAGAAATGTAAATAAATGTTCTTCACATTTCTTAATTAATTTTTCACAATTTCTTCACTGAACTTTAATTTTAATATCGAAGAACAGTTGATGAGTAATGATTCTAACTTACTAAATCTATCGTATTCTTGCTAGAAAGAGTGTAAATAACAATATTTATAATGTATAACATGCAATCTATCATTTAATATCAATAAAGCACATACTCATTGTTAAGAGCTTTGAAGAACTGTTCCAATGCACACCGGGTTACATTGAAAGTTTCAATTAATTTTCAAGAGCTTCAAATGAAAGAGAGATATAGATAAAAGAGAGAGAACGCAGATCTAGAAGGTAAGGGGGAAAAGGAAAAAGTGGATGAATGATATTTTGAACGTTTTACACCCCAAAATATTATTTTTGCAAGAAGTATTAAAAGTGGGTTATTTTTACAAGTAACTACTTATTAAGATCATTTAATCAAAATTTTCATATTTATATTAGAAGCATGGCTATATATATAAATATGTAAATTGCCGAAAATACTTCCAAAAAAATTGCCTATGTGCGACAAGGGCATCCCCAATAACCCCTGCTAACTCAGAACGAATTGAATCGATGGGGATTGGTGTAGTATCTTACCCCACAATCCCAACAAAAAGTGGATACATATATGTAATATGTGTAAAATAGCATGGATGGAACAAAAAACAAAGTGCATACAAGAAGTACCTGCTAATAGGGGTGTTTACTGCTTCTAAATCAAAATACCCCAAATTCGAAAAAAAGAAAAGAAAACAATCCTGAATCGAATTTAGCGAGCAACCGAACCAAAACCAAAATCGGATTAGCCTTGCTCCCAATCCTAAAACCGAAAATAAAAATTCTGGGAGGTCAACCAAAACAACATCGTTTTGGTATATGCTTAAATAAATAATATATCATCTTAGATTGTGAGAGTTATCATATGTTAAGGATAGATTGTCGTTTAATTTCTCTCCTTTCTGAAACTTAATCAATTGTTCGTCTTTAAAGTCTAACTGTGGCGAGTGAATTGACATTGTTAGTCGGTTTTTTCTAGCCGCAATGGTGAAAATTTTCTTAGAGTAAGCTTTCTTTTAAATTCTAGCTAATGATTTCATGTTTCAGGTGGTTAAGTTATTTTGTTGTCTTTGAGCTTATTTGGAACTTCTATGTATATCTTGTTGTTTTTTCTTTTATAAAATTTTTAATTTCAAAAATAATAATAATAAATTATATATAAAATTAAAATATTTTATATATTTCGAGAATCCTGAAATTTTACAATTGAATCCCAATCTCAAACCAAAACTTTTTTGTTACCCAAAATTTTAAGAATTTAAAAACTTGTCCCAACCAAATAGTTTTTTCCGAATATTTCTATCATACCCCGAATCGCAATAAACCCGGGAACGTGAATTGAAAGAAAAGAAAACAGAACAATAACCTAATCTCATTCCGACATCCTGCCATAATACAAATATGTGCAATATAAATATCTAATACAGCATCATCCTTATAGTAATAGATACATAATACATAAATCAAGCAACAACACCATGCTCGAAATACAAATAAACCTATCAAGCTA
>MKEJ01106646.1:0-10384 GCA_001753735.1 Embelia ribes
AAAAAAAAAAAAAAGGGAAATTTTTGTAAGATAATTGAATCCATAACAATGGTCAATCTTCCCGTGGTCTTTTCAACATGAAGTAAATTGCTCCCTTTTTTTTTTTTGTAACAGTAATATGCATAGAAATAATAAAATTTCACTATAACTTGCGAAGAAAAAAACATAAAAAACCATGCCCTTAAAATTCAGTGCATCTCCATCAGATAGCAGGGATCACAAAATACCAAAGAAGGGATTGTTTATCGCGTTATTCAGCTCGGTGCCAGCTGAGTTCAGCACTTCCCTATCGACACTCTCCCTAGGAAGAAACAAGAACTCACCGCCTTCAACTTTCCCAAACCCGCACAACTCGAGAAACTCAATGCCACCTTTCAGGGAACCAACTCTAGTCTGTCACAGCAAAACAAAACAGTGGGAAACAATTGTGAATATTGCAGGGGTGATAGATGCTGTGTAAGGCAATAGAAGATGCAACAATCGAAGACTCGTCAGGTGTTCCTTATGCTTTTACACTATTGCCTTTTATATTCCAAATGAGAATGGCTTGCAAACAAAAGAAACTTGCAAGAAACTCCATGGAAAATAGAAGGCAAGAGGCTGATCACTATGAGTCATGGTCCAATGGAGTGTTGGCACACATTTTTCAAGATTCTTTTATTTAAATAGCATTTCCGATTCCTAAATGTTGTCAAGCTACAGTGCTTCAAGAAACTACAATATGTTTTGGGCAGCATTTAGAATGCTTCAAGCACAGGCACAAAAGCAGAAGTAACAAAACCAGACCAGTAAGTACAATGACACCATCAATGATGAGCAAGTAGCTTTGTTCTTAATGGTTAGGTATTAGGCTTCTTTGGTGAAATTGTTTTAACAATGTTCTCGAGAAGAGCACTGACCTGGAATGTGGTATTAGTGAGCCTTATTTTCCGGAATTTCTCCTCATTAGGATTCATCGCAACGTTCTTCACAAAAGTTAGAAGGGTGTTGAACGCTGTCTTCACTTTAGCCTCATCATCCTAGTACCACACACATTAGTAGAAAAGAAAGTGAACAACGAATTAAAAGGCATTAACTGACAAGTTGGCCCTTTAAGGTTCAGACATTAGCGCGAAAAATGATGTACCATTCAACAGCCCAACTGTTGGTCGGGTGGCGCAAAACTTTGGAGCATCTTATCCTTATATTCGTAACAACAAATAAAAGACACTTTTTCATGGGGTATCAGCTAAAATAGACCGGGCAAATAGAAAAAAAACTGTACAGATAACATCAAATTTTGATCCGAATAAAGTAGGCTTCACGAGGTTTTTTACACCATCTTTATAGTATTTTAACCTAGTAAATATGTTTAGTTCCGTATTATCGGGTTTATTTGCTGTTTGTATGGATTCAGTATAAGAAGACTGGATTTGATTATTCAGACAATTGTTCGAGGATCGGCGAATAAAGAATCGAATCGTGTGATTGTCATGATTAGAGTTGTTCCAGGTTTACATGCACATGATATCTAAGTTGTTCGGGATGCATTAATAAAATTTTCAAAGCAAAACTATTCACTACAGGGTTTCCTGTTCGGTTCATATGGAGTTCATTCGGACAAGTAGTAAAAATCATCCACAGACCTTGCCAAGCAGTTCATCCGGACAACTGGGTTCGTCTGAACGTGAAGATCAGAGGACGGTGTCCGGACTAACTTTGGCCACCTTCCGGAACCGGAAAGATAGCAATTAGTCCAAACGAACATCAGCACCCATCCAGACAAAAAAGAGCAGCTACCATCAAGCAGTTGTGACGAACAACTGATGTTTCCCTGCATTCCATGCTTATGTTCCTACGAACTTGTACAGTTTGGACATTTTTCATTCAGTTTCTTTCACTTCATTTGGCCTACGAATACTGAGGATTTCCGATACTCTATAGCTTTCAATTTCAAGACCTTGTAAGTACACAGTCTCCTAGATTACTCGAAAAGGAAATTCCAAGTTATTTACTTTGTTTCTTTTCAACTTATGCGTTCAATTGCATAGCGTGTTTGTTTAATCATTGTGTTCTTTCAATTACAATGTATTTCTAATTATCTCAACCTTGCCTCTAATTTGAAGATTACAATTTATACTCATTTACATCTACACATCCGAAATGGGTTCAACTATGCCAGAGTATTTAATAACTTTAATTTGGCTTTTGACCGTGCAAGTCTTCAAAAAAACACCAAGAGAACTTGATAATTAACCAGTGCTTAATTGTAAAAGAGTTTGGTATTTGTAGGTTTAATTGATTTTTACTTTGTTGGAATCAAATTAACTGTAAGTTCCGCTTATAAATTGTTTTAGTTGTCATCTTAAAGTTCTTGCATCAAAACCAATTCATACTAAGTTTTTAGTGATTACCTTATTGTTCTGCTTGAGAGATCGTAGGCACTCCCTCATTTGCTCTGCCTTTGTAGCGGGTCTGATCGGCAATGAGCTCTGCATTTGGTAATTTTAGACTTGGTTATAAACAAGTTCAAAGACGCACATAAAACAATTCATTTGAATGGACTGAAACCTTCTTTTCTTCCACGACAGGAGCAGAAGGCTTGGGAACGGCAGGATCCTCTGGTGGCAATCCAAGCTTCCGCCTTCTTTCAGCCTATCAACCATACATGTATAATATTTTAGAATAAACATTAGATAGTTTTGAAAGAGCTTTTACCAGACCAATGAATAAATCTACAACATGATAATTGATGGAAAAGTGGGACAAATGAAGAGCACACGGGCACAATAACCCATCTCTCAACAAAAGATGGTAAAGCAAACACATCACACGGATCACTGACCTTAAAGCCTAGTGGACCATGGCTACTTCAATTTTTAGTGAAAGTTTGAAATTCAAAATGCATTTTTGAAGGCATGAACCACCAACATTGATCAAAATTGGCAACATCTATACGACAGAATCTTCGTCCACTGGTCTCCCCTAAACCAATCGTCCTACATTCCTTCAATTTTAAATTTGTTTATAACCTGCTTACCATTTTTCCCAGCCCCGCAGATAGGCTTGTTGTTCAACTGTCCGCACCTTGCCAAATACAAAATCCCTCAATAATAGCAATAATATACCTAAAACTCTAATCTCAAGTGTCTGTAAATGTGCTACATTATCGAATAAATTACAAATAGTCTCCTAAACTAAAAGTTATTCACGCACAAGAAGAAAGAAAATCAACAGTTTCACAGGTCAAACACTCATGTCAAATTCTATGACAGTACTTGTTAAAGTTATTTTATGTCTCCAACGAAAGCAAAGGGGCATACACAATTTATGGTGCATCAACAGATGGAACAGATATGTGCGGTGTGATAGATTTACCAAAAAAGTGCTGTCGCTGAGAAGAAAACTTATACTAAGCAACCATTTCAAGTAAATATGGAATAAATTGAAAAGAGAACAAAGAACACAGAAGTATCAAGACCTTATCTTCTTCCAATTTTTGTCGAATCTTTTCCCTGGCTCTTTTCTCTTCCTCTTTCTCAGCTTTTCTTAAGGCCATCAATCTGCAAGAGCAAAAAACATTTACTGCAACCATAAGATAATGCAACAAAGTGTTGCACCTGAAATGATACAACAAAGAATTAAAAAGAAGCCACACCGCTTTCTTTCATTTTCTTCCTCCATTCTCTTTGCTTCGAGAAGTTCCTTCCCCACCCGAATTCTCTCCTGAAACATATGAAAAATCAGTGTTATTAAAAAATCAGGAGAGTTACGGTAGTATCATGTATTGGATCAATCATTGGCATACGAATGATACAGGATTAAAAAAAAAGAAGTTAACCTATAATTTCAAAGTTCGAACACCAACAGGTAAAGAAAGGAAATTTTAAATTACAGTTCGTGCAAACAAATAAAAGACAATTTTATTTTTTACGTCTTATCATGAAAAGTAAAAGGTTGTTTTTTATCACCACTTCCTCCTCACCACTGTTATCTAAGCTCTAGCAACACCGTCATCAATTCACCATACAAAGTACTACATTCAGACCCAATGTTGCATGGGCTCCTTTAAGGTACGCCCTATGGGAGTTGCTGCTTGATACAACATATTCCGTGGAATATACAACATTGAGGATAGCCTTTCTAAGATTGGGTTGCAAACACGGTGAAAATAATAGTGGTCCTATTTTAAATTTGTTAAAAAAAGATTACAAATAAAAGGATGAAATAATGGATTATTCTCTATAGCTTACTTTTTTTTTTTTTTACTTTGTTTTTTTGAGTTTTCTAATATTTTCTGATTAATTTTATTAAATATTGATCTTTTAGTTTTGTTATGATTTAGTTTTTACGAAAATAAACACAAATAATAGAATTTATTGAAATAAAAAAATACAAATAACAAAAATAAAAATTAAATTTGTAACTTAATAACTTAATGGGTTTTTTTAGTTTTCTTATCTTTTAATTTTTCATTTTTCTTATGATTCGGTTATATAAGTTATATTATGTTTTTCTTTTTCAATTTTCATGCAATTAAGTTGTTAAATTGTTTTAATTAGCTTTTTTACTACTTTATACATGCCGAAAATGTTATATAGAAAAAAAAATCACAATTAATAGGAATAAATTTGCTAAAATAAAAAAAACAAATAATAGGGTGAAAAATTATATTATTTCTCAATAACTTAATTTCCTTATAGTTTTTTTATATTTTAATTTTTTTATGTTTTGGTTATAAATTATGTTAAATTGTGATTTGCCAGTTCTGTTATGATTTAGTTAATTGAAAAATCAAACAATTTATAGGATTTAATTTTTCAATTTTCTCATGATTTTGTAATATAAGTTGTCATGTTTTGATTTTTCAATTTTCTTATGATTTGTTTGTTAAATCATGTTAAAAGTTTTTTTTTCAGTTTATACATACAGAAACTAATCAATGGAAAAATGCATAAATAATAAGAATTTACTAACAGAAAAGAAAAACACAAACAATAGATATAATAACTGAATTTTTTACTCCATAACTTTTATTTCTTTTATCTATGTATCCCCACTAATTATCTTTAATTAAGTGTATGTGTAAATACTGGTTATGAAACATGGTAGGGGAGAGTTTTTTTTCCAATTTATACATGCATGAACTCTTGTATAGAAAAAAAAAAATACAAACAATATAAATTTTGGGTTCTTACTCCATAACTTAACTTTTTCTATTTTTCTTCTATTTTGGTTTTTGAGTTTTTTAATGTTTTGGTTATAAATTTTGATTTTTCAGTTTTGTTATGATATAGTTATTTGACAAAAAAAAACACAAATAACAGAATTTGATTTTTCAGTGTTCATATGATTTTTTTATATAAGTTGTGTTATGTTTTGATATTTGTTATAATTTGGTTGCTAAATTATATAAAAGAGTTTTCATATTCAATTTATACATGTAGAAACTACTCTATGGAATAAACATAAACTATAAAAATAAATTTGCTAATGGAAAACAAAATTACAAATAATAGATAGAATAGTTGAATTTTTTTTCTCTATATATTTTTTTTCTTTTTTTATTTGTATGTATCTACACAACTTTTCTATAAATTTGTTTACATGTAAATAGTGATAATAAAATATGGTAGGAGGAAGATTTTGGGGAATTTGTTATATCATATGATCAATATCATGGTTATTTTATATTCCTTTTTTTATCAATTATTATATCTTTATATATTCAATGAAATCTAACCGTTAAAAAATTCACATAGGAAAATATTATGAAGCATACATAACTTTTACATATATAATACATATCTCCCTCAATTCCAATGACATTCTAATTTGTTCTTCATCTATTTTTGTTTGGCTTAAAATTTACATGCTCAATACTACATAAAGATAAGGTACGAACAATTTGGCCTCCAAAAGCTCTTAGATTTATTAAAAGGTTGCACAATATGTTACCGCCGAATGGTTTATCCCTAAGTCACCAGATTATGGTACGAGAAAGGAAGTGAAAATGCAATAGCAACGACTATAGCAAAGACTATAGTGGTCAACAAATGGACTGTAAAATTAGGCGCACATTTTTCCTATAAAAAATTAGCGTCAACTGAGTTGGTCAATGATGGAGATGTTGGAAAATGGAATAAGTGGCTGGTAAAGAAAATTAATTTCATTGTTTACGTAAGCCAAATATGCCTACCACTTATGGTGGATGGTAAATTGTCTACCACTTATGGTGGATAGTAAATTGTTATCTACAAATTGTGATTTTCTTGTAGTAATCATACCTGTAAGCCAAAAACTTGTGAGAGTGGAAGCGGAAGCGAAGATTGTGAGTAAGAACGTTACCCGCCAATGAAAGATTATTTGACTTAGCTTTACCCTTGATGAAAATTCTTGGTAATAATATAACAAACTAGAGACACAAATTTCTTAATGTCGATATATAGAAGCTTATTATAAGATGTAACAGTTTACCATCAACTGAACATCAATAATGGTGAAAATGAGAGTTCTTGAAATAAGTAAAACAAACTAGTGACACAAATTTCTTAATGTCTATACATAGAAGCCTATTATAAGATGCTACAGTTTACCATCAACTGAACATCAATAATGGTGAAAATGAGAGTGCATGAAATAAGTGTGACAGATGCATTAAAGCTGCTGGACATAAACTTTAGAGTTGAAAATGAAAGAAAATTTAGCCTTTTGTAAAATTGGCCCAACAATATAGATAGGTATGACAGAAACAGCAATAATATAATACAAATTTTGATAAAATAATAAGTTGAGGACAGTCGATTGACACGGAAAGTGTAGAAAACGAGTTTCATGCATGAAAGACAGACTAAGGCTGATGGATTTTTATGCGATGAATAGTTTGATTGACAATGCAAGTTATTGAATTTAAACAAAAAATGAGAGAAAAGACTTCATTAAAATTGAATTATTTTACATTGCATTTTTTTTTTTCTAGAGTGAGAATTTCCACTTCAATTTCAACTTCATCAGTTATTCCAATTTCCAGGGTAGTTCGAAATTAAGTAGGCAAAACCTCAACTAAACGTAAGATGAATCAAATTAGTGGCCTATAAGAACAAACCCAAGCCTAAGTAGTTGAGTAACTCTCACAAAAGATATAAGAAAATTAATCAAATACTAAGGACAATCTAGTGGGCAGAACTCATGCTCCTTGACAGAAGGTCCTGAATTCGACTCTCCAGCCTTCACCCAGTCAAACAGCCTCCAATATTGTGATGATCCAAATTCCGAAAGGAATTCAATGTATCATGTTATCAAACCATAAATAAAATCAAGTACAAATACACTAAACGAGTCACAATATATAAACATATTCAAAATTACAAACTAAATAAGTCTGAGGTAGCACAATTATTGTCTGGGCTCAAATACGGCCACTTCTTATTATAACTAAAAACGAAATAAGTGAAATAACAAGTTAACATAAAAATGATAGTCAAATTGAAGCGAATTTCGTCTTATCTACTAGCATAAAATAATTTTCTTAATTTATTAGTACTCTCCCTGCAAAGTCTAATGGGATCTCAGGTTCATGTACAATTAAGAAAGAAAATAATTGAAGTAGATGAACTAGTTAAACGAGTTGTAAATTAAAGATTGACATAACATGCACGCATGCATGTTATACAATAATCAAGTACATGCACGAGAAAATATGTTAATTACTTAACATGTTGCAAGGGTTAATAATAACCAATTTATGTGCTTCTCATTCAAGTGTTGTCATTTCTATACAAGTAAAACGGATCATAAAAGACGTTTGCATATGTGTATATATATCAAGAAAATACATAAATAATCATAAATCCTGGGACCAAGTCAACATAAGTTACATTCGGTAACTTGCTAGTGTAATACCACTCGTTAAGTCATGGGCCACGATGCTAGTACAAGTACAATTTCAAGAACCGCTTTAACAAATGGTTAGATGCCCCACAAGTTCGGACACCAAAATACAATAGTATTGATAGCTGAGTCATTTCAACCGGGCACATAGAGAGCAAAACGTAGTCAAGCCTCACTTTAAGTGTGTCAAGGAATATGCTACGGACAAAATAACATCTATTTACTATTTAGTTTCTGTGTATGTAAAGATTTGACCAAGTAGTTATCTGTAAATCAAGTAATCAAAGTAGCAGTCGTATGTTGCATGTACAGTATACATCATGTCAAGTTAAATTTAACGAGTTCTTATCATGTCAAACATACAAGTAAACATGTATTCGACATTTATTGAATCAAGTATTTGAGGTTTATCTATGAGCATAGGACCTGTCTCGGTCCCTCGAGCCCATCTAAAAACAAGTTCATATAACTACGAGTTTAGGACCGGGTTCGGTCCACAAAACTACTCTATATAAGTTCAAGTACATAAAATATAACACAAATACTTAGAGTTATAGCCTACAATCAAGTACAATGACTTGGAAAATTTTCGCTAATTTTTCTATATTTAATTTAAGTTTTTTACTATTTATTATTATTTTAAATATTAAAATTATTATTTTGAAAAATTAGAATAATTTCATAAAATAAATATTTTCCAGAAAATAAATGTTTTCCAAAAAATAAAATTTTAAATACTTTTCTATCAAAGTAGAATATTTTGTTTGAATTTTAAACCATTTTTTCCTCTTTATTAATATTTTATGTATATAAAATATTAATAAATAATATACCAAAATAAGAATAATTCCAGAACATATATTTTTCCTAAAAATACAGTTTTCTTTTCTGTCAAAGTAGATAATGTTTCTAAATTTTAAATCATTTTTTCCTATTTATTAATATTTTATGTATTTTAAATATTAATAAATAATATGCCAAAAAAATAGAATAATTCCAGAAAATATATTTTTCCTGAAAATATAGTTTTCAAAACTTTTCTGTCAAAGTAGAATAATTTTCTTAAATTTTAAATCATTGTTACCTATTAATTAATATTTTATGTAATTAAAATATTAATAAATAATATGCCAAAAATTAGAATAATTCCAGAAAATATATTTTTCCTAAAAATACAGTTTTCAATATTTTTCTATCAAAGTAGAATAATTTTACTAAATTTTAAACCATTTCTTCCTATTTATTAATATTTTAAAATATTAATAAATAATATGCCAAAAATTAGAATAATTTTAGAAAATATATTTGTCCACAAAATACAGTTTTCAATACTTTTCTGTCCAAATAAGATATTTTTTCTTAATTTAAAATTATTTTTCCTATTTATTAACATTTCAAGAATTTAAAATATTAATAAATAATATTCCAAAAAATAAAATAATTTCGTAAAAGAAATATATAAATCTTTAAAATAACAGATTTAAATATTTTTCTCATAAATAACATATTTGTATTTTCATCATTTACAATGGAATTGAGAATAAATAATGATCCATCGTATGATTCATGCACTCAAAAGTGATCATATTAAGTCGCAAGTGTGTCATGCATGTAGAGTACCTCTTAAATGCATAATATTCAACATTTGTTTGTAAGTAATTATAAATTTATACCAAAATATACATACAATCAAACTTTTACCGGAGTAGCATCTCTTTCCTCCCAATTAACAACTGGGATTATTCATTAAAAATTGATACAGCACGAATTTACACGTCATATCATTGGCTCATTATGAGCCGGAAAAAGAATCATTGGCACATTAAAGTAATTTTTATAGGCTGTCAATTTCCTGAAGATTGCTGAGCTCTGAACAGCGAAATAGAAAGGTAAATATTACTGCACGGTTTTTATTCAGTCCCTTCTTCTTTTTTTTTTAAATATGAACAATTGGTATATTTATTGACATGCTGACAGAATAATTGGTGTTTGATATGCACTAATAAAATGTGAGCATATTTGTAAAATGACACAGACAACAAATATGTAATTAATTGAAGAGTCAATATCTGAATTAGGGCCGGAGACTGATGGGCATAAATGAGAGCCCAATGCCCACCTAACTTCAAGCAAATTTCACGTTGAAGTAAGGTATGATACATGCCATAATGGGTGTATAAAATGGTGGGTTATGTAAGGGTAAGATGTAACAACCTCAAAAGTGTGAGCTGAGTGTGTGTGCTCCTGTGTGCACCAAATTATACTGCACCACGAGTGTGCAATAGAAAGGGAGAAGGAGTATACGTGTATGTGATATACCATATTTGAGTGTTTTTATAACATTAAACTCCGTTCCATGGAGGTAGGCATTTTTGGTCGAACCACGCAAATTATTGGTGTCGTTTATTTTTTTGTTGCCCGTATTGATTTTTTGCACCCCGAACAAGTGGTATCAAAGCTAGGATTGGCCCGATTTTCAATTTTTGCTCACCTGTGAATTTTAAATTTTGTTCGA
>MKEJ01106654.1:0-14266 GCA_001753735.1 Embelia ribes
GCCTAAGAGATGGCACATAATCTCGAAATAAAATGTACATAAAGTATAAATAAAACCCAATATGATCACATAGAAAGTTTTGATATTAAATATGCTTGAAAGTAGATAATAACTCGATATTCAAAACTTGATACGATACTCGAAACTCGATACACAAACCTTATATGCCGCCACTCAACATCCGAAACAAAGGAGTGAAAGAAGACACTCGAACCTAAATAGTATTAATTAATTTTGAGAAAAAATTATATGAAATTCCAGTCCTGACTGTACATCTGAAGCTCTTAAAGTTGAAAGATGGGCTCATTTCATCTTCAAATATGCTCCAAAATTCTCTAGTACTGGCATAATACAACTATCTTTTTTTTTAATTTTGAGTAAATTAGTTGGAAAAGAAAATAAGTTTTTTCGTTTTATCGAGAAGAAAAAGATGCAGTGAGAGAGAATAAGGAAGTAAAACATGAAGAAGATGAAGCGGGTTGGAGATGAAAAAGGTGAAAATGGTATAGAATAAAGAAGGTTTAAAGGTGGCGATGGTTTAAGGGTTGAAGATGACTAAAGAAGATGATAAGAAGATTGATGAATGTTGAAGATGAGAAGGTTGATAGGTTGAAGGTAAATAGGTATTTTGGCTATTGATGGGTTAGTGCCAATAGTCAATTTTGTAGTGCTAGCAAAAAATAAATAAATACCCATTTTGATTATGTTGCCTAGAAATTAAAGTAATTTTTGATAAAGCGATGCGCCAAAAAAATATGTAAATAGAATTGTTCTTAATATATTATTATTTATGCTTAGTAACAGTTGGCGTTGGCAAAAAAGTTATTGATGAATGGAACTGCTTTTGCGCCTTTACGTTCCGATGTGATGTACTGACATGTTTCTCTATCGGAATAGTAGATATGGCTCCATACGGACATTCAGCAATGGGAAGACTTTTATAATATCATTTAGGGAGGTAACTTTTTTTATCGCCCCTTTTCTCTTTTTAATTATCAAAAATAAAATTGGAGGGGGGTTGTTTCAAGGGTGGAAGACTTTCCTCAAATTTAATCTAATTTAGGGTAAAGGTTGGGGGACTTTCCTCAAATTTAATCTAAATTTAGAATAAAGGCTTGTTTAGTAACATTTAGTTAATCTCAAATAACATTGGCCCCAAGTACAATGCTCGAAGTAGGGACAAATTGTTGTTGTTTCCAAATGATTAAAAGTCATAAGATTATTGCTACCTATACGTACAAGTACATACATATATAATAAAATGGAAAATACAAAGATTAAATATTTATCAATTAACTCGCGAGCCTTTCAAGTTGAGTGCTTCGCCACATGAACTCAAAAAAACCATTGGCAAGAGCTTGAACTCATCACGTGGCCCGGGTTTGAGCTCGTGTTACTTGACTTGCTAGCCACGCCACCTCGCTATCTGTGGTGTGTTCTTTATTTGTGTATTTTAGTGATGATATGGGAGACCCTTGATATAAAAGTATCAGGATTGCAATTTAGAATTTCTTGAATGAAAGTAAGAGAGATGCGAATGGACCTGTATAATATCCATGATGTCTACCTAAAAGAAGTGAAATCTTATAGGGGGATGTCACTTTCAATTAGTACACTATATCTGCGTAAAGAGCAAGCTCCCCCCATCCATTAATAGATCCATACCCACACAGCATCTGCAATTGTGCGGCGCGGGTCTGGGTCTGGGTCTGAGCATTAAACTCTCAATCCACGATCCGTCCGGCAGATCTGCAAGCTTCTACCCGCACATAACTCGACTTACTATAGCCTTTCTCGATTAGCCTTTCTCAATTATAAAAAAAAAATCAAGCCCTTTTACTTTTTATTAAAAAAGTAATCTCATTTTTTAAAAAGTTGATTTATCTTGCTATCAACTTACCTTTTCAAATTATCGAAAATCAAACCCCTTTTTTATACACTTATTGATATACATTTGCGGTGCGCATGGTATGTATTTTACGTTAACAGTATGCACAAATCCTTTTATATACATACAATTTCTTGAATATGACATCAAAATATGTTTAAGATATAAGTATGTATGCGTTGTATTCGTTTTGTTCTTTTTCTTTTTTAAATATTTTCTCTTAATTACTCTCATGTTGATTAATGCTTCTAAACTTTTTGGAAGGAGAACAATTATACTCACCTTATCAAGCTATATTTATGCTTCCAAGACTAATACTTTGTCTGTGTCATTTCTATTTTGGGGCTTTGATTTAATATTGAATTGATTATATTTCTCATACATATTAATGAAAAGATGTTCTTGAAGCTTTACTAACTTAAAGTAAGTGCATATAAAGAGCTCCCAATATATAGCTTTTTACCCATATTGTATAATTAAATATTATGCTAAACAATGTATAGGGAGAGTCATTTGAAAGAAAATATTTCTCTTTATAAACAAAAATAAAATCCATATTTTGCATGGTTAACATGCTAGTTCTGCCCAGATAATTGTACCAAAGAAAAAAGTAATAATAGGAATCCTTACTCATAAAAAAAATTAGAAAAAAAGATAATAATGCTAAAATAAGCTTTGACTATAAGTTTCCCCAAAAAAATGTACTTGCAGCCCAAAAAAACATTTGCTTATAATATCAAAGATATTGTGCTATTCATTCATATATTCAATTAATGTACAAGACTAGCTTATAAAATTTATAGGAAACACTTCTTAGCAAACTTAAACTGCTACATATTTGAAAAAACAAACAAGAAAAATGATGTTTTCTTAAGTCTGATATAAAATATGAAAACAAAATTGAAGTCACGTACAAAGGCAAATACAGGCGAGAAAGGATTTTAGCCAACACATGAAGTATGTGATTCTTAAATCGTTGACCTAAAAACCATTGTTAGAAAAGATAGAAAATCTGAAACGGAAATACCGAAATAAAATATTTGTTATTAATAAAATGAAAAAAGTTGTAAATCATAACTAAACTTGCCAAACATCTCAAACCCCCAGATAATACGTAAACCCTTTTCAATTTGTTATAGATTTATCGTTGGGATGCATAAAATGAATTCTACAATATATAAAAAATAAAAGTAGAGAAAAACGAAGAACAAAGATGAACAAAAATAACACAGATGCGATGAAAGGTATTCTCTCAATTTATAATATGAAATGGAGCATTAATTAATGATTCTTATTGCAATTTATCACAAAAAAAAAAATATTCTCATTGCAAGGTATTAAAAAAATTAAATGCAGTACAATTTAACGCTTCTTATATGCTTATTCAAAGAAGTTAAAAGGTGAGATAATAACGTGTACTGTCTATTATTAAGAAAATTAAAGATTAAAAAATGTAAGTTGTTTATAATCCCAATTGAAGGAAGTTGAAAAGGTTTGATAGATATGGAGAAGTTGTATCCGTTGACTTTAATTACTTTTGCAATACCTTATTCAAAAAATAAAAAATTGCAGAAGTCTTGTCATATTACCACGCTGAAGTCTGAAAGCTAAAAGATAATGGTAAATACAAAAATGGTAATGATGTGGAATAAATACATGTAGGGATAATTACTAAGGACCTAACATGTGGGGCAATTTAACATATTAATTTACAAGCAATTTAACATATTAATTTACAACTTCCTCCGTAGCAATTTATCAAACAAAAAGTTAAAACTAAAAGGGTATTTTTGGAACCAAAACTGCAAGAAACGAAGAGGAATAATATACGTTTTAGAGTAGAAAGATTAAAACAGTAATCTCATTTTTTTAAATGGATAATCGACTTTGTACTTTCCTTGGAGGCCAATCGAATAATCTTTTTGGTGGGTAAACCCCTTTTTTTTTTGAAATCTTTGGTGAGTACACCTGCACTGCAACCTACCCCGTATATATGCGAATTGCGGTGCAAAAATATGTATAATATTTTCACTATAAATCCCCAGACCCGTGACCCGCAAACCTACCATATATTGGCGGGTAGACCTGTCGGGAACTAACGAACCGCCATAGTATACAGGCATTAATGAGAATTAATAGGAAGGTACTTTCCTCAATTAATCAAAAGGGACGCCCCATTCTTTCTAAAAGATGAAGCTGAAAGGATTTGCAAGATCTACAGCATATATGTTATCTGGTCACAAATTCTCTACGAAATACACGTTGCAATCATGGTAGAGATGCATAGTCCAATCCGAACCTACAAAAGACGCAAATAAACACGTTTCTACTAGAGTCTAACCATATCGTTATTATTACCTCTTGGTGTATTTTAGAAAAAATTCCTCGAAATTGACAAATATCCAGAGCAACAGTGAAAAATGAAAATGCTCTCATACAATGATACAAATATTTGCAAGCGATAGCGAGCAAACCACATTTTAGTTCACCTGCTTTTAAGAATTCCACATCATAGCAAAATCAAATACCCAAAGAAGTCACGTACTTGAACTCAGGCGTAACAATCCCTAAACTTCATGAAATAAAATAAAAACACAATCTTCGTGCTTTACTCAACGTTTGAACAAAATTATGTACATGAAATCTAAACACGCAAAAAAGGCTTGAATGCAATAGATATCACAACAAAGTCTTGATATGCTCTCTCTCTCTTTCTTATTCAAAAAATGTCAATAGACATATCAACAAATAATAGAATTTGATACAAATGTCCTACTTCAACACTTCTCACATGCTATTCATACTATAGTAATACAAGAACCAATTCAGAGAAGAAACCTCGCTAAAAACAAAGAGGGGGTAAAGAGTAGAAATCAAAACAGAAGAAAACAAAAAATAAAAGGAAAAACCACAATCCTCATTCCAGAAGAAAATTCCTATGATCCAAGATCTCGCAGAAAAAATTTACAACCCTTGTTCCAAATCCTCCAGTGAAAATCCAACTCAAACAACCAAGCAGGCCATATATTTACGTAAATATATGCCCGGGAATAAAATCCGCCAGCCCTAGCATCAGACTTGTTCTTTACTCGCCTCTTGATTTTAGGGGGGAATGGATGGAAAGACTGTATTATAAGTATTACAAGTGACCTAAATGATTGACCTGAATGTTTCTATTTTAATAAAGCAAACCAACCAGTGAAGCCCCAGGATCAGAATACGCTGGTGGAGGACTAGTTGGCTGTGTTGGGACAGGTGCTTGAACAGGTGGCCGAGATGTTGAAGGGATGCTAATCAATTGTTCCTTGACGAATTCCTTTAACCTACACAATAAAGTCAAAATCATGATTAATTAAAGGGATGCTAATCAATTGTTCGTTGACGAATTCCTTTAACCCACACAAATAAAGTCAAAATCGTGATTAATTACACCCAAGGTAATTAACTACTAGAAGCTGAAAGGATTAAAAATATATATATTTACTAAGAGTTGTCAAAAAATGCATAGGATGGCAGTAACAGTCACATCCTTAGGTACAATAGTATGCATAGGCATCAATCCGATGAAAGGTATAGCACATACTCAAAGGTTAGAGTGGGATCGCCCGAGGCAACAGTCATTCTTAACTGTGTTCTATCAGCCGGGTCCGTTTCAATCCTTACCTGAAAACAAAAAATAAGATTTTCCCAAAGAAAGGTCAGTCAGCAATGCAGTACAACTTGTATCATAGAAGCAGTTTAAATTTTCAGCTCCACTGTTTTCTTCACATGATTGATGATTCACATTTAATAAGATGAAAAGTTTCCTGAACAACTTTTGGAAAATGGAAAACATTCCTACCAAGCACAACATTGCTCGTGTACTCTCTGAATAAAAAGTTGTGCTTGCGACCAAATTATTGGCATTCGGATCCTGCAAAAGAAAATTAGGTCACACAAGTGCTTTGCGCGCACACAAACACAGAGAGAGTAGAAAAAAGAGTGCTTAATAGCAGAATTCAAAGCTTACAAGCCCGGGACAGGTCATCAAGTGAAAACTATTCAACAAGTTCGCCATTTCCCCGAGAGGCATTGGTCTTACACCTCTAACCTGCACAATATTAGCAAAAAAGAAACCAAAAAGTTAATTATATCTACACCTAAAGATCTCTTAAGATCAGATTATAAATGACCACTCTTCTTTGCATACGGTATAGACCACATCAAAGTCGCTCGTATGTCTGGATGCCTTAAATTCCACATGAAATTTAAATCTCCAACAACCAATCAAGAATTATTGGAGCTAATCCAAAGTTTGGTGGAAAACGTTTCTTTTGACATTTCTTTCTCTAATGGTTTTATCACTGAGACTTTGAAACAGAAAATGGATATAAACAGTAAGTCATCCCTCAACTATCTAATCAATACTTTTTCCTGGACAAAGGCAAATGCTCCTCAGACATTACCATCTTATGTAGCATTACAATGATGGAGGAGCCTTCTTGTTACCTTCTTATGTATCTAGACTATTATTATATGTGAGGCCAAAAGTAGTTATTAGTGAAGCCCCATCAAATTTTTGCTTTTCCCAAATTAGCCTTATAATAATTGAAAATTTCCCCACAAATAAAGATAAGCTATGTAACCAACCAGGGGTATAATAGGATCATACTACCCACAAACCCCACAACAGCCCACTACTCCTACGCAGGCCATATGTGTGAGAAAC
Source organism: Embelia ribes (assembly GCA_001753735.1). Taxonomy (NCBI): domain Eukaryota; kingdom Viridiplantae; phylum Streptophyta; class Magnoliopsida; order Ericales; family Primulaceae; genus Embelia; species Embelia ribes. Next base: position 6,597 of record MKEJ01106654.1, read on the forward strand.
TGATTTTCCAAACTCTCATGTTCCTCTTTATTCACTTTTGAACTCTCATTACAATTTGTTCTTTCATAACTTTCTACTTTACAAGAATTATCAACAAATTTAATTCAAATTGGGATATGAAAATTAATCAATTTATTGAACAACTAATTTTTCTTTTTTTTTTATCCATTTTGTTATGTTTATATAGGGATTTGAACAATTATTTTCGGTAATTATAGAAAATAGTGCCCACATCATGTGTGTGGCGCAAGGTATTGCAGAAAATGTATTATTCCTTATATGTTAAAAAGTTACAAAGTATATTTTTTAATTTGGAAAAGAAAATTTATTGATAAAATTTATCCTTACTAATATATATCCTATTTAAAATAAAAAAAATTCAATATTATGCTTGCTTTGTAATATATTATTGGACTATTATTATTCCCATGATATTTACGATATCTTTTGCTTGAAGGTTAAATATGCAATTTGAAGGTCCACTTAGGCTTCGTTTGTTTACTTGTTTATTTTTTAGATTTTAAAATTTTGTATTAAAATTTATTTAATAGTATAATTTTCTCTCCGAAAATTTATCCAACGTTAGTTTCTATAAAATTGTTTTCAAAACGTTAAAATTAATAGAGATATAAAACATATTCTCTATTACATTTGACAACAAAAACATATTAGTAGGAGACACCTAAGAATAATTGAGAGAGAAGATTCAATTTTCTATATTCCTTTAAATTAAAACATGATAAATTTAATTTCTAAAAGATAAAATTTGTTTGGACTTGTGATAGAAAAAAGTAAAGTGAAAATAATTTTTTATAATTAAATAGTATCTCATATCGACTAATAATAAATTTAAATATTGTATCACATGGTGCCTTCTCAAGTATGAGTTATGCTGATATTGAAATTATAAAATTTTAAAAATATCAGAGCAAAAAAGATTTGTTTTTTTTATTAATTTAAAAATTATTGCTGATTCCACCTGTTCATACACAATTGTTATGCTTTTCGGATATTATAAGTGATGAGAATGTCAAATATTATCCTATATCATCTAATAATCCTACCTAAATTGTAATTATAAATTTTATAGTTATAGAACTAAATTTTGTCCATCAAATTCTATTTTTAAATTTTAAGATATGACTGTGAATATATATATATATATATATATATATATATTGACTAATTAAAAATAAAAATTGAACTTTAAACAAAAAGCGATGACTACTAATAAAAAGAATAAAGGGAATATAAATAAAAAGGAAAAATGAGAGAAGCAGAGTTTGTGGGTTGCGGTGGGCCGTTAATGTCAGAAAAGAGAGAAAATAAAACGTGCCGCTTGACCTTTTGCCCCCTCCCTCCTCTCTCCTCCTCTCTCTTTCTTTCTCCCTTTCCTTCTCTGAGATGATCAAACAGAGGTTTCCCCTCTGAGATCATCCTGATAAAAGGGCAGAGAAAAACAACTTTATAATAATAAAAAGAAAAATTATTCTAGTTGTTGTCCACATTTTATTTCCAGATTTTTCCCTTTTCTTAAAACTCTCAATAATTTTTTCGTCATTGTGATTAACAACCCGGGCATTGCTTTTATATCAATTCCAGCTTACATATTGCTTCAACAAGAGTGGTTATATTGGTAATCTCTGTGTGTGTGTGTGTGTGTGTGTGTGTGTTAGTACCTTACTTTTACGCTTTATAAATGTGTTGCAGTTGGAGATTGGCAAGATGGTCACTGCCATGGGAGGAGTGGTTCATTCTAAAGCATCATCAGATGTCAGCTTTGTTATTGTAAAGAATGTTTTGGCTGCAAAATACAAGGTTCCAGATTTTCCCTTTTTTTTTGAGTTTGCTACATAACATATAATGTTTTGGGTGCTAGACCATACTGTAGACAATATTTATTCAATGGATTGAAAATTAAATCAATGCTGCAGTGGGCTTTAAATGTTCAGAAACCAACAGTCACATTAAGCTGGTTGCATCAGTGTTGGAAAGAGCACCGTCTTGTTCCACATGAGTCATACAGGGTTCTTCCTTTCTCTGGGTTAACAATCTGTGTCACAAAAGTTCCAGCAGGTTGACAATTGCACTCATAAGGTTAATTTAACATTTCAGTCTTTACTATTGCCTATTTTTTTCGTTTCTGAAATTTATTGTTCACATTTTTGTTTTCAGTTGAGCGGAAAGCAATGGAGAAAGTTGTGGTGCAAAATGGTGGCAAGTATTCAGCTGAGCTTACTAGGAGGTGCACGCATTTAATTTGCGATATATCCTGAAAGCACATTTCTTTGTATCAAAAACACTTTGACCTTTACTACTGTTTCATGTCATCTTAATGCGTCCTGTATTTGATACTGTTGTGGGTGATAAAATTGGTCTCCTTTATTTAAGATACAATACCAGTGAATTTTCAATATCTAAGTTGCCTAATTACACTTTTTATAAGTAAAAGATATATGTAACCAAACATAATTGTTTTGATTCATCTTAATTACACTTTTTATGCTTTTAGTGCTCTTTGCTTTATTATTTGTTGAAGCGCTGAAAAATTTGGAAAATTAACCTCTTAATGTTGATGTTTCTATCTTTTTTAAGTGCACTTCTTTGGCCTTTTGATAATATCAAATACTTTCAAAATTGTACAAGCATGAATCCTTGACTATTGGTAAGCTCCCGAAGGTGACAAATATAAGGTTGCCAAGAGATGGGGAAACATTTATACTGTTACACGAAAATGGTTCGATCAATCTGTTGCTAGAAGAGGTATTTCTCTATGTTCATCGTTTACGCCTCATGCCTGTAGCCCCTATCTTCATTGCTGGTATCATACATGGTTGTCTAACTTGAAGTTCATTTTCTGATATATAGCTTGTCTTAATGAGGAGTCCTATCCTGTTCAGGGTGGATCTGTGCCACAAATTAATGGTACAAGGACTTGTTTATCAGCACACAGCCAAGACAAAGGGGTGGGAGGTTCACAATGTGTCCCATCCTCTGCTGGAGATTCAAATTTGGAAACATTTTTACGTGCTGACCAAGATTCTGAAGTTACACTATCACAAAATGTCTCCTCCCTATATGTGGAAGCTCCTCCTGAGGAGGGGTTTAAAAGTGAAACCAATCTTGATGGTTGTGTTGCTGATGACTCCCAATCCGAAGACAATGACCTATACTTGGCAGACTGCAGGATTTTCCTTCAAGGGTTTGATGCTTTAGAAATGCGTAAATTAGTCAATATGGTCCGTCGTGGTGGTGGCTCCCGATATATGGCAATGAACGAAAAATTGACGCATATAGTTGTTGGAAGTTTGTCAGAAAAGTGAGCTCCTTCTCTTCATATTTCTTTTCTTTCTTGTGGAGAGTTAATTGAGGGGGATTTTTTGGTTTGTTGGAAGTTACTACACTACATTCTTACAAGTTCCACATGATGTTCTTGGAGAAATCATGGGATGATTTCTGATGGGCATTAGGGCATGTATTATTTTTTGAAGGCTTTACTTGGGTGTTGGACAGAGACTGAATGTGCAATGCTGTTTAGTATTTGAACCTGTAAACTCGAGGTCCTGCTTATTGTGCTTAAAATCTTCGCAACTTGTTTTTGTTCTAGAAAATGGGAAGTATCATGCAGATTCCTTTCCCTATTAACTGAAAGCAAGTGCTGCTTCTGACTATTTTAACTAGCATTTTTCATAAATATGATTCAACCAAACAAAAGAAACTTCTAAAAGCAAGGCATCAATCCATCTGGTACTTTCTACTCATTTTGAAATCAAATTGTCATCTGAGCTCGATATTTGCGTTCCAAACAATTAAAATCTTGAGCTTCTAACCTTTTTTTAGTTTCAGTGAGACTCTGATTGCATGTCAAGCTCTCAACAGTTTTTTCACATGCTTTTTGCAGTGAGAAAAAAGAGATTAGAGGCCTTGCAGCTGTGGGTGTCATTCATGTCGTTCGACCTGCATGGCTTGAAGACTGCGATTGTGAAAAGAAAGAAGTTCCTGTACTTAGGCGGCACATTGCTCATGATTTACTCCTTCCAAAAGGTGTGATAATTATTACTTTGTTGAAAATATGAACTGGATTTGTTGAGGCTGAGCTGGTACTTCTCTTTGTAGCTACAACTTTTCTTATTTATTTCCTTCAATGTCAGCTCCATGCTTTGGTGTGGTGGTAAAATTTTATGTCTTTTTTTTTTTTTTTTTGTAGATTTGGAGTGTAAAGCTAGAAATGACTTAAAACCAATCTTGTATGTGCAAAAAAAATCCTACGTGTATGAATCTTGTACAGGAGATGGTACCTTTTGTAAAACCAATCAAGGCCATTATATCATTTTGTTGCGGCGTTTTTGCTTGAGTTCACTGTTCCTCCGTATCGAGGCCATTATTTTAGATTTTTTGCAGCATTTATTGGCCCCTCGAGTTCCTCCGTATATCATCCGATTGCCTTCTTCAGGTACTCATTCCTTTCTCTCTCTCTATATATATATATGTCTGTGTGCACCTTCACATAATGCTAACGGGGCGGATGTGAGAATAGTTGATATTTTAAATAACCAAATAAATAATTTTGACTGTGCTTGAAATTTAGCAAGTTGTGTGAAGTTGTATGTGATTCAAAAGATGTTGAACTATTTTTATCGTTGTAGAGAAATGGCAGGTTCCTTCCTATTATGTGAGTCATCTAGTAGTAGTTAGAAAACGTATGAGAAGCTAATTTCTAATTTGAACCATGATTTTCCGTTATGAGAGTGATGCACCAATCCAGGAACTTTAGTTTTGTTATTAGTATTTAGTTTATTTAAAATTCGAGCTCATTTGAGTTCATAATTAAGAAAACCAGCTAGTCTGGTTTAATATAAGCCAAAATCAGTTATACCCACGTCTTCAAGTAACAACCTCAAGTTTTCGTGTTTTTTTCCCCCACGATAGCTGGTTTGTGTACTTATGAACACGAACTAGCTTGATGCAAGTTTGAAAAATCAGTATTTCATGAGATTAGTTGCAGGGCAGCAGGAGAAGAAAGGGACCTTAAAGATCGATATGCTTGTGCCCCTGTAATTGCTTGAAATAATAAAAAAAACATTGAAAATAGGTTGCTATCGCATAGTAATTTATAATGTATTGATCCAGAGCCTTTGGTTAGCATGGAATGTTTTGGTTGGGTATTCTTTCTTGATCTCGATCTTGAGCAGGTGAATTTGGTTTTTGCGAGTTTTTGTCGAATTGTTAAATCCAAATTAAGATAAAATCCAAACAATCATGCGCAGACTGCCGGATATGCTGCCAGCTAACCAATATGGGGTATCATTCCAAGCATCTTTTTGTGTCGAATATATATAAACACATATACATATATGTATAGTAGAGTATTCTTAATGCAGTTTCATTTCCACAGTGCTTGTCTGCGTGCAATTTCCTTGGGATGGTTGGTTCTCTTAGAATAATTTTCAGTTTCTGCTTTTCCTTGTTTTGAGTTGAAACAGTGAATGTTTTTAAACTTTTCCCATTTGTACTTATATTATTTGGATATCATAATAAACATCCTTAACTTTGACAACGATTTAGCCGTTAAAAATGATGCATATAGTAAAACCGTCAAATCTTATATGCATCATAAGGCCATAAACAAACAATGCAAATATTGAGCTATCAATTTTTTATGAGATAATTCACTATTTTTAACCAGCATAGCAATTCCAAAGCCATTCTTTGGCAAAGCCAGATTTTGAACATTTAGTACTAAAACTTTTTTAGGAAGTAGATTTGATACTGCACAATAAGAACAAGAAGAGAATAATAGAGAAAGAATTGGGGGAGAGAAAAGTTAGAGACACCTCTTATTTTTATTCATCATCAAAAACTAGTTCATCCTTGCAAGAGATTCATATTTATAATAGGATTACTACACTAGGAAACAATCTTGAGATATTAATCAAATCTAAATCAAATTTTTAGAAAATAAAATTGTAATAACTAATAAAGATAAACTGTTAAAAATAAAATAAGTGGAAATATTTATAATAGGATTACCACATAATGAAATAATCTTAAGATATTAATCAAATCTTTAGAAAATAAAATCGCAATAACTAATAAAGATAAATTGTTAAAAATAAAATATAAGAAAATATGTCCTCATCAATTCTCTCGGAGTTGAATGGAACTCAACTCCGTTGAGTGAAAAAATTGAATCTTGTCTTCTGCATCATCCTCCTCTTACTCAACAAAACTCGACTTCGAGTTTTTTAAAATTTTTTGCGATCTATAGATTCATCAAGCAAATTTTTCCTTCCACAAACCCAATGACTAAACTTAGAAAGATGACCACACATTCAAGCAATGGTACTGATTAGCTTAAACACAATACATCCGCTTGAATTTGACTTTCCAATTAGACCACCAATCATGTAATTTTCGTCGATGACCTATGAGAAATGAAAATAGTTGTTTGTCCCTTACTCGAATGGAAGAAGAATCCACTCAGAAAGGATCAACATAATTGCCCCACGGCTTGAAATGCACCTTTCCAAAATCTTTCTTATTTTAGACTAGTCAGCCTTCAACTTGCACGTTTTTTGCAATAAACTGATCATATCGAATTGTTTATCGGAAACTAACAGGTAAAGATCAATAAAATTTGACAAAGGTTGTGAAAAAATACTACCATTAACCAACTTATTATCAACATAATCAATCTCCAAAACATCTCCAATTGCTTTATCACCTTTTATATCCACTTTTTCCTCCAAATCTTTATCAATAACAATTAAGACAACTTGGGCATTTTCTCTCTAGCAAGAAAATTCTTAAAATTTTCAATTGTTGATTTATTGGTAAATTTATCATCATCCAAATTATTAAGGTCTCTGTTGCTTACAATTAATTTTTGGGCCTCTTCCACCCTATTTCTTTAATAATTCTCTTGAGTTCCATCGTAACTCAGTTATTCTTATCCAAAATTTACCTTTAGGAGCAATGATATCCAGATTCAAAACGTCACACAAACCATTAACAATTTTATTTGTTCGAACATTTCGAAATTCGAGGATAAATGTAGTGTGAATTTACTTCATACTCGGAGTCTCGTACGGTTTGGTAGCAATAATTACCATGAAGACCTTTTTCATGTCTTTCAAATATTCTCCTTTCAGTCGCAACCCTATCATATGGACCTACATGCTCAAAGGGATTTCCTAGTTGAAATTACTTGTGCTCGCGCTTCAATTCAAGTATTTCAACTTGGTGGGTGATCTATGAAATTTATTTTTGGGCACAAGTGAATCTTTCACTCTCCTCTCGTGCCATCCGTTGAACTCTTTTGCAGAGAGACTCAATGGTTTCGGCATAATGACCCGTTGAGGCTTTTGGGTGACTCGTCAATTTGCAATATTTTGGGGCCATTTTGTAAGGCAAGTGTAACTGTTGGGCTTTTTTAATTGACAAAACTTAGGAGCAGTTAAGAAATTAGTATCAGGCTGTAAATACTTCAACCTTTAAAGTACCTACTACAATGTTCTGAAATTGTAGGGTTTGATCGGGAATTTTGCCAAACTATGGGGCACATCGGGAAGTTTAGAAAGTTGAGGACTTTTAAGATATTATTCCAAACTTCAGGGACTGCTGCAAATATACCAACCGTAAGGTTATTTTTTTTTTTTTTTTTAGACAGA